>VUJU01000145.1:139369-161207 GCA_009835225.1 Aphis craccivora | reverse complement strand
TAATTAGAAAAAAAAATACCCCATACGAGTAACGACGGGTTAATTTTTGATCTCATAGGTTTTTTTATTAAAATGTGATTTTACAATATTGTTTGTGTGTGTACACAATGAGTTGTATGTTGAAAAATATTTTTATTTTCAACATAAAATATAGTTTGATAGAAAATTAGATTTAGTTATTGGTACTTGAATGTTTCACTAATAAAAATACTCAGTATTTTTCCAAATAACTGAAAAATAAGAACTTTTAAGAGGATGTTATACCCGCATGTGTTAACTCTGTTTTACTAGTGATTATCAGCTTAAAGTTAAGGATATTATCTAGGAAATTTTATATTTTATGGATACTATCATTTTAAAATGAGTTTAGTCATATTAGATATTACATCCTCAAAATGTTCATAAGTCATAACTTACTTTAAAATATTAATATCAATAAAAGCTTATGATATTTCTTAGATAATATTGTTACCTTTAAATTTGATAATGTGTAAATTTATTCCATTTTTAAAGCTAACATCATAAAATGTAACATCCTCTTAAGTTAAACTGATATTGAGCTAGTTCATTGTTTAAAATTAATGGTGTAACTCAAAAATTATTAATGAAATCTTAAATTAGCATTTCCTACACAGTGTAATTTTTAAAATATTTGATAACCTGTATAGAATAGACTGGAATTTTCCAATTTCCCAAGTCAAAATGTTCAAAAATTACTACGAGGTTAGGTTAGGGTACCAATTAAAAATACAAGGTTAATATTTATTTTTTAAAAGCATTTAAATTTAGTATATTACCAAAATCGTATAACCGTCAATTTTCAAATTATTTCGTAGTTAAAAATTCATTAAATATTTCTTTTTATGTATCATTTTTTTTGAAAAATTAATAGAATACAGATGTTTCTTTTAAGTTTTTTTTAATATCTATAATTTAAAAATGAAAAAAGTTAGTTGTCCCATTAATTTTTATGATTGTCTGAAATTTAAATTTTTTTGTTATAAATTCACTACAATGAAAACTATTTCTCTTCGAGCAATTTGGGTATAATTCAAGAACAAATAACCATAGATACTTAAAATGTTCACTAACATAATATTTACAAGATCTTTTTTTCTACACGTCATGATAAAATATTTTTACTCTATTTAAGTTATTTATAGTTATTTTGACTATTTGAGATTTAAAATTTAAATTTAGCCAATCATAAACTTCTCTATAATTGGATAGGTACACACACTTAATACATAGTTATAACTGAACAAATTTTTACAAAAGTTGATTATTTTTTTTTTTTTTGTTTTATAAAGTACAATTAATGACTGAATTCTGACGACTGATTGTGATTTATTTCCCAAAATTTTGCAAGATGGTGTGTAGTTTGAATCATTGATTAAAGAACTTAATGGTTTGAATAATATGTTGGTTAGGTACTCACACTTTAAAATACCTTTGGACTGTTAAAAATAAAACTTATGCGTCGATATACCTATGTCAGTAGGTTAAAATAGGTTGTCAAATATTTTTTACTGTGTTACATCTTACATTTCAAAAAATGTTCTATGTAGTGCAATATCAATTGATTAACAACCAAGTCACCAAGAGAAAATTATGTATATAACCTGAAAAACAAATCGTTTTGTAAGTAGGTAGGTATAACTTAAAGTTATTCATCTTTATATGCTAGACAGCTAGACCGTGTGACAGTTTTGACTGATGACTTAATGTACAATAAGTGCATACCTAGGTATAATATACAAAATAAATATAGGTAGGTACATTTTTCAGTATTCTTCATCTAACTTATAAATTTAAAATTAGAATTAACATATTCTATTAAGTATTAATTGTTTCTACTGGTTTAGATTTTATTCTTGTAACCCGGTGGTTTTCAATTTTTTTAGATCGCAACCCCCGCCCCCCATTTTTTTTTTTGGATTGCAACCCCTTCAACAAAATATTGTTGTTTTATTCACCAAAATTTGATTTAATTACCCATAAAATATTTACATGGTATACAATTTTGAATAATTTACACTTAAAAATGCAATTAGTTATAATAATAAAACTATCTTAAAACGTACTTTAAATTGATAAAATAAAAAAAAAAATTTTAAAAATTTACAATTTAAATTGTTAATCACGTACTAATGGGATAGGTACTTGAGCTAGAACTTTTCATATTCTTGATTCCATATTAGATTATGCACTTGATTTCAATTTCATCTTATATTTGTTTTTTTATTAGGTAGGTTGGACGTTGGTAGGTACTGTAAGAACTAAAAACACATAAAATACATGTACTATAGTACTACCCCATTAACACCTATATAATATGTAGGAACTGATTATTATAAATATTGTGACTAAAATGGTTCAAATATACCTTAACTAAGTATCTATACAATAGAGTTACGAACAATTTAATAATGACATATTACCTTTTGTATAGATAATAGATATATAGCCAGAACAGAATAAATACCTAATTAACTTTTTAATTTAATTTTTAATAATATGAAAAAATCATTCCGTCCATTATTTTTGGTGACTCCCAAACCCATTATTCACGACCCCCTCTCCTCTCCAGGTTGAAAACCACTTAACCACTGTTGTTGTAGACTGTATTATAAATTGTTGTAGCCCTGTAGGTAGTGTGCTACTAAATAATATTATTATAATTTGCAATCTTCTTGCAGATAAATAATTATATATATTGTGTATTTGTGTCTACATTTGATTTATTAATAGTTGTCTATTGAGTATTGACAATAATAATTATAATTTATAATATTATTTGATGGTCAGCTACGATTTTGATCTCGGTGACTGAAAAAAACAGCAGTGCTTTTCAATCAACGTTTATCTTAATACGTATATTTATAAGACTAAGAAAATATTTTGATTCATAATAGGTAGGTACCATAATACCTATATTCCCATATATGGTTATATTTAAATGTTATCTCATTGTAATATATTTTGTCTCGTTCAAGCATATTTTTTTCTTTTGTTATAATAAACCTACGACCATGTATATTTACGATAATACCACGTATATGCTTAGAGACTTTATGTCTATATCTACGTCTTATTAATTACTGAGTTCTAACCATTGTACTTTTACAGTTTACATTGGCAAATAACAATAGAAGTGGATATCTAAGTCGTATGTTTGTTTATTATGTACAAACCAATTGTAAATATTTAATATTCATCACTCGCGTACCTAAGTAATTTAACGTTATGATATTATATATGTTATAACACATCTGTAAAATGCATTTTTTTTTTATTTCGAATCTCCTAAATGATATATTGATATAAATTTTAAGAACGGATTTTCGTGGACTACTATTAGATGGATTTTTACACATAAAAAGTAAATATAATTAACTATCAATTAACCAATTTAAATTTCTAGTATTTTTTTCTTGTATCTATCTTTACGAACATGAAAAATTAAAAAAATCATTCACTCATCATTTTATTCAAAATTTATAGCAACAAATATTCCAAAGAAACACTTCTCAGACCTCAGTATTTGGGCCTTTATTGAATCATTGCAATATCGAAACATCTATAATATAATAAATTTAATAAAACCATAAATAATTTTAACAGAAACAAAATTAGATGATAAGCAAATTCCTTTGGGTCAACACTTATTTCTGTTTTGTTTTATTATTTTTAATTTTGTTGTAAAAGTTAAATGTTAAATGCGTAGCAACAGATACTACCGTATAGTGACGTTATCTGTAGCTATATTGATACATTATTACAATGGTACGTATAATTATAGGCTATAGCATAAAAGTGTCATATGAAAATCATTTTATAATATTATATATATTTAAATAATCAATTATGTCTATTGTCTCATTAATTATTTTAAACTATAATGCTGATTATTATATATTACCATTTAATATTTATATTCTTCATTGTTCGATAACATTTTTTTGGAGGGAAAGTTTCTTCGATGTCCTAAAGGCTAAAATTATATCTTGCTACACTTCAAGAAAATAATGTATTGAGCACCACTATCCACTATAGTGTTATGTACCATTGTCTGTATACTAATATACTATTATATAATACTATATTTATTTGTTATTAGTTTGGTGAAATAAAATAATATCGTTATTATTATCGGTGTAATGGTTCGAAAAGTCATTAGGCGGAAAGCGTGAGAGCCCGATCGCCGGAGTGCCGGACACAGCCGTCAGCGGTAAAACGGTCTGAATTCCGAGCGAGTGCGTCGTATACTCGTATCTGGAAATCGTTATGAGGAAAAAAAACTACTTTAGCGATAAAACCACAATTGCATCCAATTTTTTGTTTTATGTGAAATGAAACGTATACATTTAATATAATATTATAATATGTAACGCATTGTACGCCAACAATAAAAAACCGCAATAGACAGTAGACACGACGGTTCGATAATATTATACATGGCAATTGATTTGCGATATCGTCGTCGCTTCTGCAGTGTAATATACCACGTTGTGTTATATTTATAATCATCGTATAATAATTATCGTCTAAACGGTTTTCGGTTGACACCCGTCTTGCTCGACGGTTTTAAACCACAGAATCGAATATAGATTACATGAAGACGACTCATATAATATGATATGGTATTTGGTACGAGTTTCTTTGTATGTATACATTTATTTTACACTACATTACACACATTCGTGTGGCCGTATAGGTCGTTTTAAGAAGATTATAGACGACGAGACGTGAGCTTGACGAGGCGGTGGTAGCGGTGGGCGGCGCAGTCTGTGCGTTATATACTTATATTATACTCATATACATATGTGCTCGATAATAATAATAATGTTATATTATTCAAAACCAGCAAGGTTTAATAACCCTCCGAGAGAGACGCCATGTTTTTACTTCGAAACAGTGTGACCGCAGCGGCAAACGACGGCATTACCGTACGTCGCCGCCACCGTGTTGCTGAACGTGTCCCGTCCCCGTCCGTCGCATTATTATTATATTATTTTGCCTACTATGGGATCGGCGTCATAGCAGTTAATATGTATATGTTATAATATTACGAGAAACGAACGATATTTTTTGTTCCAAGTTTTACCAAGTTTTTGAATATCTCACAGGTATCTGAGGTATCTCAGTATTTTTGAAACGAGCGATTTTTCTTTGATCACGGTACCAGAAGACGACTACGACGACGACGATTCAAAACGCTTTCGGATTTCGGAAAGCATATTCACGATCCTGCGGGCAATAATAACGTGCAAGTGAGTTCAAATATATATGTTGAGGTGGAAATTATTTACATTATACGTAGAATAAGAAAAAAGGAAAGAGACTATAATTCAAATACCGTCCATGGAGGAGAAAAACATATAATTTTCTAAATCCTATATTTTATATTTTATAATACGACGATGTGTTTGTTCACTAGTAAAATTCTGTATTTTTACTTAATATTCAATTTCCCAGTAAATTAACAAAATACATTAGCTGTTCGTAATTATCCGTTACGTTCAGTTTTGCTCATGTTTTGTCTGTTGTACAGCTCGAATAGCCAATTGTGCACCCACTTGCTGTAGTATGCGTTAATATTTTTCAAAGAAAGTATGGCTAACGATAATTTGGAAGATTTGAAAAACGGCAAACGACCAGCGCCGTCTGCAAATGCTGAAATGTCAGAAGTTGACGATCTCATACAAGAAAATGGTAAGTATTTTATGACAGATGACCAAAAACGTTGATACGTTGAAATAATAATCAGGTTTATATTTTTGAATGAATTAATGTGAAGGGCCTTTAAAATTCGAAAGAGTTGGATTGTTTTTTTCGATTTTTAACGATCAGTAAATCTCAAATGCATGTGTTGATCTCATAAAATACCTCTACGTTTAGCTAATAATACTATAATAATTAATTAGTAATATCATACATCTTGGCCTAGTAAGTAGTAGTCAAATTGTTGTTATGTGCACTTCATTTCCTGTCAAGGTTTTTTCTGAAAAGGTCAAGTAACCATGAAATTGTTAAGTCTTACTTCCATGTCTTCCTGATTTTTTTTTTATTGTTTTTAGTAGTTATTGTATTTAAAATTTTTTAATGTTTTTATAGCTGAAAAAATCAGAGTGGGACGTGATTTCCAAGCTGTCATTCCAAAACTAATGGTACTCCCAAGTATGTATTGTCATAAACTTTATCGATAAAAATTGATTAATGATTTTATTACTTACAGAAAACAGACGTGAACGACTTAACAAAAAAGCACTATTAGTTTGGTCTCCAACTGATAATATTTCAGAACATAAATGTATAAACATTGTATTATAACTTAATTTATTTTTCATATTTTTATTTTTAAATTATATTTATTATATATTTTTTTATAGTAAATGAATACATATTATTATCGAAAGAAAGATATGGCTACAACAGTGAACAAGCGTTGGGAATGCTATACTGGCATCACCACGACATGGAAAAAGCTCTTAGTGATCTATCAAATTTTGCACCTCTACCAGACGATTGGTCACCTGATGATAAGCTTACATTTGAATCCGCTTTTAATAGCATCGGGAAAAATTTTTTACGCATCAAACAAATGGTAATTCAAATCTTATTTTTATAAACCTATTATTTAAATACCTCACATTTTACTTAATTTTTTTTTAAGATGCCTGATAAACCAATAGCATCATTAGTCAAATATTATTATCTATGGAAAAATAAGAGAAAGAAGACCAGTGTTATTGATAGACAAGCTAAAAAATTAGCTAATGTCCGTACAAATGAGAATCAAAATGGGAGTAGAGAAGGATCAAGTTCTGCAGAATCGGAACCTGATGAAAAGGTATAGAACATTTTTTTTTTTTTTAATTTACAAAGACCATACCATGCAATTGTAAACATGTATTTGTAGGATGAGACATTATACTAAAAAAATACCTTATCATATTACTATTGAACTGAATACAACATAAATTAAAAATAAGTAAGTGATTCATTGCAATATACATATTTTTTTGGTATAGGGAAAACTATTATTTACACAATAAAATATATAAAACTATTAGACTGCATTGTTATTTAAAACATAAGTGATTATCTTGTTATTTAATTAAATTGTAAAAAAAAAGCGGGCAAGTGGGTACTGCTCTGCTGTACATTAGGTGCCGTGTGGATCACTATTATATATTATAGGAGTTTTAAATTTGAATCCAATGATAGTTATCATTGTATATGAAAAACAATTCTGGACGAAGAAGATTTGTCAGCCTAGGATATAATTTCTAGTGGTTGGTAAAAAAGGCGGTTTATGGTGGTTTTAATGGCCTGAATATACCAACATTTAAGTTCTTTTATAATTATTGTAAGCTAAACTTATGAAAGATCTTGTATTAAATTTTCAACTCTTAGCTACTTATACAAACATTTTTATAAATTATACCTATAAAATAATTTGCAAATATTCATGATTTGACAAATTTTTGTCTATATTGAAGTTCAAATGCTAATAAAAAAAAAATTGTGTCAATATATTCTTATAATTTTTTAATAACATTAAGAATAACTTATGAGGAACTTTGTATTAAATTTTCAAGTATTTTGATTGGACAAAAAAAAAAGTTGTAGACTTTAAAAAAAAAAAATTTCAGAAAAATTGAAAATTTCAGTCGTCTACAAATAGCTCAAAAAAAGTCAAAATATTTTGAAAAGTAAATCATGTAAAGAAAATGTCAACTGGTGAAATTTTCAAGTATCTACGACTTATACTTTTTGAATTATAACAAATATTTAAAATATTTATCGTTACACAATTTCGCAAACATTTAAAATTCAAGTGCACTTAAAATTTTTCCTATTATGATGTTCCGAGTTTTCTCTATAGCTACTTGAAGAAAAACTTATGGAAAACTTGTTGTTGTATTTTTAATCCTTAGTTATAAACACAAAAAATTTTATGATTTTTCAACTTCAAAATTACTTGCAAATTTTTGCGTTTTCGACAGATTTCATTAAAATTAGAACTATAAAGGCTTATAAAATAAAATTATGACTTACAATTTTTAAGTTTTTTAGCTACAATAAGAACAACTCATAAGGAACCTTGTATTAAATATTCAAGTTTCTCGGGTCATCCAAAATTTTTTATCGACACTTAAAAAAAAATTCTCATAAAAATTGAAAATTTCTATGGTCTATAAATAACTCAAAAATAGTCAAAAATTTTTAAAATTTAACTGTATATCGATAACACTGACATAAACATTTAGTGAAAATTTCAAGTTTTTACAGTGATTAGTTTTTGAATTACAACCATATAAAAAAATTGATTAGGTCAAAAACTGGTTTTGCGTAAAAATTCCCGTTTTTCGGTAATTTTTTTTTTTTCTTGATTTTTTTGATAACTGTTGGAAAATGTTTACTTTTGACCTCTATAATGCACCAAGGATATTCACTTTGCCATCGGAAACCACCCCCAAAGTAAAAACACACTTCATTGTTAAAATCAATACATTCATCACTTCGTTCAGAATCAGTGACTAGACATTGTAGAATGTCCTTATCACAAACTTTAGTCTCGCACAACTCATAATATATAATAGTATAACATTTACATGTAGCCACAGAATACAAAATAACAAATTACTCTATTCATTTTATTTAATATGATTTATTACATGAAAATGGTAGTTATGTAAATATATTAAAAATAAGCATGCTTAATGAGGTATATGGGAAACACTTGAGTTCTGGAAAATAACAGCGGTAGTGTCAGCATAGTTTTACAAACCCATTCAGGTTTTACTTCTTCATCAACAGGCTTTTTTGATTAGTAAGTTGAGTTAACTTAACATGATGCAAACATATGGTGGATGGGTGTCAATCATTGGATATATTATATCAATATTAAACTTGATATCATCAGTTTTATAAAATATTAAAAATATTACAAAATTTATCATGAGATGATGCCACATTGATGTTAACTATTCTAGACTTTTCAATGAATATAATCTTGTCATACATTTAATTTATACTCTTTTTTAACTAATTTTAATTATAATTACTTAATTATATTATCAAATTGAAAGAGCATTTTATTGTTGTTATCCAATTATTTTTTAATATTTGCATTTTTATAGCAAAATAGTAAATTAATCAAATATACAAAATATTAATTCTTTGATACATGCTTTTAATTTAAAATATTGATAATAACACTGTATGATTTCATGTTATATTATATTATCCTCTTTCAATTTTTGTTTGTTATTTTACTTATAATTTCAATTTGAAATCCACAGACAATTATATATGGTTCATTTTTTATATGACGTCAGATAGTAAATGTCACTGTAGTGTCTCCTTTGTTAATTATTAATTATTGATTAAAAAAAAAAAATGTATTTTTGTCTTATCATCAGACATTTTTATTTTAGAAGGATCCCGGGGAAGGAAGTTCAAAACTAAATTGTTCAGTTTGTGGAGTTTTGGTTACTACGCTTTGTACTACATCAAAAGGACCAATGTGTGGTACATGTCAATCACATTTCAAGTATGAAATTAAACATGAATACTGAATACATAATATTATATTAAATAAATTAAAATTATAATAATTCAATTTTTTTTTAAATATTCAGTAGGACTAATGGTGGTATTAGACCAACACTAGGTCCACCACGTCCAAATAATCGCCATTTGAATGTTGCTCGTAATAAACGTTTACCACCACGTGGCATGTATGTTAACCATGATGATCTTCAATCTATTGCAACTGAATCCAATGGACAAGGAGATAATATTCTAATGGCAATGGACGATGAGGTTGTATCATTAAAATGCAAAGTATGTGTTGCATTGCTCAATTTTTATAAATATTTTTTTTTTTCGAATTGTTATTTTTTAATGACTTAGATACAGTCAAACAAACAAGATATTGGACATGTGCATAAGAAACTTAAACTAGATGTTTCTGAATATCGAAACAGTGAACCTACCACAAGTCGTAATACAAATCGATGGTCTAATCAGGAAGTTATGCTAGCTATTCAAGGTAAAATTTAGGAATAATTTATCATAATTTTACCTAACACATTAATAATAAAAATAATAAATAAATTTTTAAAAAAAAATGATTTTGCCAAACCTATTTTTACCTCTAGTATTCTCCAAAGCCATCCTCTCTTTACATTGTTCATTAGTGATATTAAACCAATTTTACCAAAGTTGCCGAATTTGTATAAATTTATATAAATGATAAAGTAAATACTTATACTTGCAGCAGTTATACATTTGTCTCAAACTATGTAGGAGTAATTAACACAATTTTATTTTTTGATCTTGTTTTATTGAAATTTTTTATTTTTTTTACTATCAATATTTTAGTATTTAATTAATTAAAATGTATATAATATATCTGTATATTTGGAATATTTTAGCAGTCATTATTTATTTTTATACTATTATGTAATGTTTGCAGAAATAGAACAAATAAAATTTATCTTGTAGTACTTAATTTATTGATATGATACAAATTAGAAATTAAATGTTATTAATTGTATATAGGTGTACTGTTAAAAATGTTTAGTTTTGCCGGGTTGCCACAGACTTGAAAAACTAGGAAAAGTCAGGAAATTAATTTTTATGTCAGGGAAACCGGGAAAAGTCAGGGAATTTTTTCAAACGGTACTTTAAACTCAAATGTAAATACATATACTATTTTGTGTGAATACTTAATATGTATTATTTACGAGCCCGTGAGAGTAGGAGACTACAGTATACTATAATAGCATTATAGCTCCCACCTTAGATACGTTTGTATTGGCGTTTCCTCGAGTCGGTTCGGTGTACAAATAGCTAATAGCTAAAAATAAGTTTATTTTGATTATTTACAAAATATAGTGTTATTTTCACGTATATAAATTAATATTTTTCATTTGACTGTTTTGTGCTAGTGATTTTTTAGTTGTTCTAAACATAATTTATTTGTTTATCGTCTACGACTATATGATATTGTAGTTCTCATCGATCATCGTAAACTAGTAAGTATGTTTTTGATTTAAACATTAAGGATACAAGATAAGATACATAGTTTTAACTAGAGAACCTGTATAATAAATATAATAATTATTATAATAATTATAAAGGCTCTCTAGTTTTAACTTTTAAAGATTTTTTGCATAATACAAGCTTTCTGTTATCATCAATTATAGCTCTACAAATATAAAATTTAACATTAATTATACACCATTGGCGGTTTTGATGGAGAGGCGGTGCCTTACCTAAAATTTTGCAGTTAACAATACTCAAAATGTGAATTTCTTGGCTCACTAATAGCATATGTATAATTTTTAACGTACTTATGATTTTATTTGAGAAATAATAATTCTTCTTTATTTCACTTTAATATGAATTTTTTCTTATTTTATTCAATTATATTGTATATCATTCCGTGTTTATTACTAAAAAACCGATAAACCAATAAGAACTGCATGAAATAAATTAGTACATAAAAGAATGACAATATTTCAGTAAGCGGTGTTTTATGACCTCAGAGATGCATCGTTTTTAATCAACTCTGTGTACTATAAATAGATGTGGTATTATAGTAATCTCGCACACTCACGGCTGCGGCACATTCAAAAACAAAACTAATAATTAGTTGTTATTTTGTCATATAAAATGTAAAATGTGTACTATGTTATTTATATTTATTTTAGAGTTTTTTAATTCCATTTGTACTGTTTAATTTTTGTTATAAAAAAATACAACCAAAACCGCCAAATTGCTATATACCCAACATTAATTAAAAAAAAAAAAAAAATTGTCAATTATAATATACTTGCCATGATACTACTTAAGTTGTAGTTCTTTTAAATATATTGATTAGTTTTTTATAAATTAAAATAAATAAATAATTTTAATCCATTATCTACATTAATAGAATACTTATTAATTGAATACTATTAATACCTAGTAAAAAAAAAAAAATTTATACTTCTTAATATGACTGAATTTTGCTGTTAAATAAGTAAAAATAATTTTAATAGCATTTTTAAAAAATATAAATTTATTTAATGTGTATTTTAGTTTTAAATGACACCAGAGAAAAAAACCGTGTTTAATGTGGACTGGTTAACAGATGAATCACTATCTCCCTGGCTCCGAGAAAATGCTAATAATAAGTTTTCAGCATATTGCTGTTTTTGCAAGAAAAATTTTTCACTTAGTAATATGGGAAAACAATCATTGGCTATTCATTCACGTAGTTCAAAACATACTTCTATAATTTCCACTGAAAAAAAGAATTATGGAATGCAAATATTTTTAAATGATAAACCACAACCGCCAAATTTTAAGGCGATAAACTTAAAAGGGAATTTACTGTTTTGTGCTCAAATAAAAGTTTTATAGAAAGAGCAAAACAATTTTCACGATATGAAGTAAGATGAAATGATGAATGTTTTAAAAAAAGTTCTTATATTTTCACACGGTAATGCTTCTGTTGAACGTGGATTTTCTGTTAATAAAGAATGTCTGATAGTAAATTTACAAGAAAATCGCTTATTGTTCAACGTCATGTATGGTCGGCTATTAATAAGGTTGATGGTATAAGTAATATAGACATCTCTAAAAAACTTATATTGAATGTAAGAAATTCCAGACAACACTATGAGAAAGCATTAAAATTGAAAAAAAAAGCTGATGATGAACAAAAAGATAAACTTTCAAAGGAGAAACATATGATTTAACAACTACAACAATTAAAAGAAAAAAAAATACGGTTAATGGAAACTGCTCAAACAGAAGTTAATTCTATTGAGCAAGAAATAAGTGAACTAATTAAATTATAAGTAATACGTAATACCTATTTTATATTATATTATTTTATTATTATTATTATTATTATTTTATATATTTTATTAAATATATTTTAATTGATTGAACAATTGTATTTGTTTTTAAAATTTTAAACATGTAGTTATTACTTTGATATTATACAGTATACATATATCTTTTTTTCATTAATTGATTTAACAATATTCTTTGTTTTTACCTAATTATTATAAACAGTTGATTTTTTTTTTTTAGTTTTTATATTTTATAAAATGTTATGTTACTGAAACTTTTCATGAAATTGCATACAAGCTGTTAAATTCTTAAGTGAAACTGTAAAATAGCATGGTACAAAATCATTTTAATATAATATTTAAAAATGTTAGTTGTTTTTATTTGTGGATTAACAATTAATTTATCTGGGAAACCTGGAAAAGTCAGGGAATTTGAAAATTATAAATATGTGGCAACCCTGTTTTGTTTCAATGATTCTGATGTCTCTCAAGTGATCTTTTTGTTTTTGTGTAATTCAAGTTTTTTTAAATTTTTACACTGTGATCACACTAAGATTTATCAGCAAATATTTAAGTTCAATTACCTTGTATTGAAATTGGGTTTTTGCTGAATGAAAGATAGTACTTAAATACACATTTTGAATTAATTTTTAACTTTTAACACTTGATACGTGCATGTGTGATACAACATACTTTTATAAAACGGTCAGCGTTTATAGTATGTTATTCCCATCAGCGTATTGCAAAAAATAATAATATAGTACCTGAGGCATACGTATTACACTACGTTTTACGTTTATACTAATGATGTTAAAATGCTATTGCTATTGTAATAAATAGCAGCTATTGCTTATTTGTATTTTTCTTGGAATCTAGCTACTTTTTACTTGTGATTTTAAGATGGTGTGATATTTTTTATATCATAACTGAAAATATTCTGACTCTTAATTAAAACTATGTGTTACTGTGTTAGGTATACACTATAAACATTAACAGTACTATGATCTGTTGACAAATTTTTCCAATTAGGAATTTTGTGAAATATAACTGACTCAAGCTTATCATAAATAATTTGTGGACTAGATGCTACACTAAGATGGTTCCTCTTCCTTGATGAAAACTAGATTTTCAGCTTAAAAGAAAACCCAATTAATTTGATATTTAACTTTGTACAATGATACATTAGATAGATTGTATCTATTGTGGCCTTTGTGTCTAATGTCTATAGACACAATATAATGTGCCATCTAACATTGATGATATTAAGATAAGGTATATATGACATATTTAATTACTAAACAATATCTAACTTAATTATACTATAGTAAATTTTTGATGTGTTACAAAAATGGATTAAGGAAGTGCAAAGAAAAAATATTGTACCATTAAAATACTATTACAACTATGAAATGTACGTTGAGTGTATTGTACCAGTTACTTATTAAGTCACAAAGTCCACTGAAATTTGTTCTTATGTACAAAATGTCTCAAGACCACGCGCAGCTTTAACAATAATCCTAACTCAGTTCATTTTAAAAATACTCTGAGACAGTTATTGTTCACAAAAAATATTGTTGCTGAAAGTGGTAATTGTTTCAACTTAGATTTCTCAAAAGAAGGTATTATTAGAGGTTAGGAGGTTTTGTTTAGAAAAGCGTAGCAATTGAACCTGCCAATACTGTAAATGAGAGTGAATTAGAAATATATTTGTGTTAGTTGGACAGTATTAATTTAGGAAACTATGTCAACGAAATATAAGATTATATTATAAGAGGTATACTATTTAAAATTATTTGTTCAGAATGCATTCATTTACTAATTAAAAGTAATTTTGACCATGAATATGGTCATTCAAATTTTACAACTTCTGTAAGTAAGGGGAAATTAATAAATATCTCTAATTCTGTTTCATTATACAGCAACTAGAAAAGTCATGCCAGGTTATAATTTTAAATGAACAAAAACTTCATAATGAGTCAAAATAACTTATTATTGAAAGCGCCAGAAAAAGTATTTAATATTTTAATTATAAAAAATTTTTACCTTTCCTAATTCTCATTCTACTAATGTAGATTTTGGATTACCTAGCCACGAATACAACCTATACCTCTATATTATTAAGTCAAAAATTTATAAACATTAGAATGCCGCACTATGAAAAACAATATAACATGAAAGAAGTATTTAAAAACCGTACATCTGTTAGACAAAAGTTAACAAAAATTGTTTTATTTAATAATATGTAAGTTCAATTATATAATTTAAATTATTATTATTATTATTATATTCAATTATATAAGTACTGTGCACTGTTTAAAAACCAGACATGTTTGTATATAACATTTGACGTTTACTAATTTGAATAAATAAGTAATAATATTATTCCATACCTACTATACATACTATTATTAAAAGCCGCGTCTAACTTAGACTATTTCTTGTAGTACAGTGGAAGGGATAGCATCAATTGCCGGCTGTCGTGACTTGACCGTTTTTTTTTTTTATGTTGCTGATAAGGCAGTGGCATATTTATTATGGGGGATATATCCCCCCCTGGTCTTTTTTTTACTTGTAAGTTTTATAATGTTGGTAAGTGAACCCCTCCCCCACCGTTGAGGAAATTATGTTTTCCAACGTATATCCCCCCCTGGACAAAATCCTAAATACGCCACTGTATCGAGTACACGGTCCAGTACTCTTTTATCTATCTTGATGTCTACGTCTTACAAATGTTCAACTAGTTAAAACTTTTTCATGCAGATAAGATTACTATGGATGTAATTTAACACAACCCAATTTTTACATTTTATAAATGAAAACATTGGTTGTGTAACATAATTTTTAATTTTCTGATATCACCAATACAATGAAAAAAGTTTTATCGTTTCAAAATTCATTATTTTTATGTTTTTCACACTTGAATAACTTTTTTGTAGTTCAAAAATAATATTGCACATCCTAAAATCTCTTCTTTCTATTTCGAGGATTTTGTTGCTTAACTTGTACTACAGCTTGAGTGGTTCTTACCCACATGAAAAAGTATTTATTATTTTTATAAGACCAAGACTATGCATGTGGATGAAGTGTCCTCTTAATGATTATGCATGAGTCTAAATTATAAATAAAATGTCAAATTAATTGTTAAATAATTTTTCAATACTGTAATACAGTAAATTTTTGGCAACACATTTATATAGCAGCCAATAAGTAAGCAGCATGACTATTAGCCATAATTGTGTTGTGTTGCAAAAAAATTTACTTAACAATTTTCAAATACTGAATTTTAATTGATGAAATACTTTAAGATTATTTTTATATAATAATAAAGTGTAACATTGTCAACTATAATATGATAATATTAGTTAAAAAATAAAGTATATTGACTACTTTTCAAGAATTTAAAAGATGTTATGAAATAACAAATTTAATTTAAATTATATAAACAATAATTTTAATTATTATATTAATTTAGTGAAACCTGTTTTAGGAATGCACAGGTATGGAAAAAATTTTAAAGCTATTTCTGAAGCAATGGGAACAAAGACTCAAAGCAATTTAAAAACATTTTATGTTCATTATCGCAAGCGTTATAGCCTAGATACAATACTTAAAAAGTATGAAGCTGAGCAAAATTCAATAATAGAGCTTAGTGATGATGAGGATGAACAGGTAGTTATATATATTTTTTTCAGTTTTTAATAATATAATAATTAGAATGATGGGCATTTCTCTTTTCTTTGATAAAAGTCAGTTTTGTAATACTATTATAATTATTATAAATTTAAAATAATTATATGAATTGCAATTGAAAAACAATTAAACAATTTTATTTATTTACTAAATGTAGATGTTTATATTTGTTCTTAGTTTATTTTATAAACTGAGAAACTAAATATAATTTTGTATAATAAAAATTAAATTACTTTTTTAATAAAATTAGTGAAAAGTTTTGTTTTATTAAGTTTTCAATAACACGCTTAATATAAAACAAAAACTGATTTAAATAAGGGTTGTAGTCTGATCTTAGATCATATACTATGGATGGAGCCACGGCGTATTATATCAATACAAAATAATGTTGCCGATATTGCGACGAGTCTCTTGATGAGACGCTCAATCTACGCATGCACAATGAAACTCCTTGCATATTTATCCATAGGTTATAATGGATACTGTGGATTAATATGCGAGGAGTAGTATTGCGCACGCGTAGATTGACCACCTCATCAAGAAACTAGTCGCAATATAGGCAACAAAAAAATATGTTGTGGCTCCATCTATAGTATATTATGATCTAAGAGTGATTGAATCGCCACTACCTAAGATTACTTCTATATTAAATAGAGTATATAGTGAGATATTTTTATAATAATTAGAGTAATTCCAACTATTATTACAAAACAGTTTTTAAATATATTATTTTTATTTTCAATGTTTACTTAAATTTTTTTTTTTTTAGGTCATTAGAAAAGATGAGTCTTCGTCTACAATAACAAGGCAAAGTACACCATCTTCTTTGGCTTCTGGAACCCGACTAATTAGTAACCTAACATTGAATTCTAAAACACATCAAACAACTGCTGCTGCAAAGTGATACTCATATAATCGTGATGTATAGGCTTCTATTATTTCTCACTGCCTTTTATTTTCCATATTATTTAACCTACTTATCAAATAAATAATATCAAGTGTATTCAAGAAATGTATAAACCATTATATTATATTCTTTTAAATTTAAAATTAACGGATTTATTTTATAATCAAATTTTACCCTGTAATTGGAAATTTTTTGTAAGTATTTTAAAAAAACATTAATGATAGTCTACAAAAATTGTTTTGTTAGATTTTATTTTTTCATAAACTTTTTTTAAACTAATAAATTACAACTTTGTGTTAAATTTGAATGTTAAAAATTAGTATTTTTAATATCTTAGAATAAGTAAAATTGTACAGTTAATTGTAAATATTGAAACAATTAAAGTAATTAATATTGTTGATGTATGATTTTTCAGAGTAGTAAAATATACGGTAAAAATATTGAATCTAAAAAAAAAAGAAAAATTGTTATAAGAAATGAACAAATATAATTAATCTAATGTTAACGATATCAATTGGTAACTTTAGTATTACAATTTATTCTTGTATTCTTATAAAACAGTAAAAACATTAATTATGGTCATTTATTTGCCACTTTAGTTGGATATGGTTTAAAAATGATAGAATAATAGCTCACATTTTATGTGTGTGTGGGGGGGATAGTCATAATATTGATTTAAAATAATGTTGAGCATAGTCAAAGGTACATCGTAAATTCTTAAACTTAAGTTATCATAATACAAAAACAATTTATTCTTCATAAAAATTAGATCTTTTTTAAAATGTGTAAATAACTTTTTTCATTATAGAATAGATATGACATTTTTATATCAATGAGATAATACAAAGTATATTTTCTTACCACATTTTCTACCGATAAACTAAATATTGTTTGTGTTTAAATCACCCATCAGAAATACTGTACAACTAAAATACAATTTTTAGTAAATCATAAAATTTTAAATTCTTTTTTGTATTTGATTAGATGGACTTGTCAGATTTGTCGGGTGTAAAACAGAAAATGTCAACCCTCTTGTTATTAGCCCCAATGATAATATATTTTGGTAGTAGGTAACTAAAAGTATTTCAAGAGTTTCACAAAATAATTTCAAGTTGGACATAACATAACATTTTAGTTATGTGTACGAATATATCTATATAAATTGTATAATATTGTTATAACTGACTGATAAGTGATGAGTATCACTGAAAAAGGCTAAACTGCTATATAGAGCAGTCCTTGTTTATTTTTAAAATCCACTATAAAAATAAAGTGTTGCCGTTTTCAGGACTATAAAATAAGTTTTAGTGGTAGACAAAAAAACCTAGAAATGTCTAAATTAATAAGATATATTGGTGTTACAATAATAATTGTGATTAAAATTACAATTAAAATAATATATATCACGATTAAAATAATAATAATAATTGTAATTATATCATACATACCGTTTAGTAAATACTTTTATTTTATAAAATTTATATCGCTCTTTATTTAGATCTAGTGCAATCTTAACCAACCAATCATTGAAAAGTGGATCTGTAAGCCATTCTTCCCTGCAAATACACTATTTAAAATAACTTAATTTTAATTTAAATGATTAAACTTTTGAAGAATCTTTATTGCTACTGTGAATGAAAAATATCTACTACATTTATCATCTACATCTATTCTAGTACCTACAGATATCCTACGTATCTTAATAAACTTTCTACAAATAGATGGAAAAATGTTTTGGGAATCTTGATAAACTTGAGGTCATTGGAATATAATTTTATAGATTATATAATATTATTATATGATTATATATCATTTTTATAGATTTTTTTTATCATTTGTCCAAAATGAATGTCAGTACCTATATAGGTGTTATAGGACATTAACACCGTAATATAAAATAAATAATAAATGCTTTGTTCAGGGCCATATTTAGTGATTTGGCGGCCTTGGGATACTATTTGAGCGCCCCTTCCTTAACCATTTCTTCTACACCAAAACTAACTTTGAAAAATAATTTGATCTTACTACAATGAAAAACTTATATTTTTCTTTTCCTAATTACCTAAATGGAAAAAAATATTAAGTTTACTTGCAATTCCGGACTAGGATTCCAATCGCATCAGTTTGTAAATATTGAACCACTGATTATAAATACTTGTATATAGTATATTATTTATTTACTAGGTATATTATAATATTATTAAAAAGTATTAAAATTTAAAAGTACTATTTTAAATTTGTATATTTTATTTAATTATTAGATAAATAATGTTAATCTCTTATTAAATATACACGGTAAATGTAATTACTTTTATATTATATATTATTTATAAATAATAAATATTATAAATTTAAAAAACCTTTTTTTTGTTTTATGTAAAAGGGCCCATTGTAAATTACTGTGCTGGGGCCCAATCATAAGCCAGACCGACACTGTCAATATCTTAAATAATTTGTTTTATAATAAATTATAGTATTGTAAACACACGGTGAATAATGATGATAAATATTAAATACAGTTGTAATCGAAAATTATTGACATGGCATTAAAAAAATTTAAAAATATACAATATTTTATTTTATTTTTCCACCAGTTATTCGGCGCCTCTAAAAAAAAGAGCCTCGGGCAATTGCCCACCCGAGCCACTCCCTAAATACGGTCCTGGCCAGTGGCGGTTATACATGATGTTCAAGGGGAGGCCGAAAATGGGGAACCCCTCAGAGCATTATTATAATAAATATAAATAGTATATATATATAGGTACTATCGTTAAAACGTAAAATATGATCAAGGAAGAGCCCAAGGGGGGCGAACCACCCATCACCCCCCCTTATAACCGCCACTGACCCTGGCTCTGTTTTATACTGTATAACAAGAGTATAATTATTAATTAATGCATACAATATAAATTTAAAAATCACAATACTTAATCCAAGGGTGGATTTATGGGGGGGCGACGTGGCGATCGCCCCCCCTAGGGCTTTTTTTCTGCTGAACACAGCTTTTCACCTTCGCGCAGGTCATATAACTAATTAGAAACTTAATAAAATATCATATTATTCATATATTTTATGTACCAGCCACTAGGAAAAGACAGATTAATTTATTTGCTTTTTTTTATTATTAGTTGTTACTATGTAGATTGTAGTCTGTAGAACTAGAAATACATTTCAGTACAATATATTATAATCTAGACAGGACAGTGCTTGTTGCTTGACTCGCCACTCGGAAGCATATATTTGGGGACAGAACCCCCTTCTTTTTAAAACTTGAGGCCTTGACGTAAGTTAAGTTGCGTATTGGCGTCAGCTGTTTGGGTCTTAACTATTATCAGACGAAAGTATAAAATCAAACAATTGATAACACGGGACTCCGGAATCTGAGGTCGTTTATTCTTCAATTATTTTTGCTTTACTTTAAAATTCGTGTAAGTTTCAGTTACATTCTTGCTAATTGCTGAAGTAGGTTGTAAATTGAATTCATTGTCTGTTTTATAGAATTCACTTCCCAAGACAAAGAAGAATTTGTTAGTTTCACCATAGTTTCACTGAAAAAATGAGGATGATCGGTGAGTGAATAATAATATTATTATGTCAACGTGTATATGGTGTAATTAAATTTAGTTGTCTGAAATAAAACGACTTCTTAGTCCTAGTTAAAATTAAATAAGTTTTTTGTTATTTATACAATATTTTTTAATCAGTAAAATATTAAAAGATGTGTCGCAAGTTAAATATTTTGTTTTTAATTTCTTATTACCTATTCTATTAATTAATTAAATTATTTTAACCAATATTATTTATGGTATTATTTTTATTAATGATTTAGGCCGCCCAAATCAAATCTTGTCAGCCTCTAAGAGCATCAATAATCTATTGAAAAATCCTGCTGTTACCCAAATATGTCTCAGAAATGAATCGACCAAAGTCCAACCGGCATCTCAAAACTCTTATGTAGAAGGTTTGTTATCAACTGTATTATTATTGAAATATATTTATTTTTTTCTATGTTTTTAAAACAGAAAAACCATATCGTCCATATTCTCCATTTCAAAAGACAAACAATATGGCTGAATATGCTGTTGCTCGTTTGGATGATGTATTGAATTGGGGCCGTAAGGTATTTAAATAATGAACAAGTTTTTTGTCATATTTTAATCTAAACGTTTATTGGTTAATTTGGTTTTTAGCACTCCCTCTGGCCTTTGACTTTTGGATTAGCATGTTGTGCCGTTGAAATGATGCACATAGCTGCTCCTCGATATGATATGGATCGATATGGTGTTGTATTTCGTGCATCTCCTCGTCAGGCTGATCTTATTATAGTCGCGGGAACACTGACAAACAAAATGGCACCGGCATTGAGAAGAGTTTACGATCA
>VUJU01000145.1:124787-139245 GCA_009835225.1 Aphis craccivora | reverse complement strand
GGTTGTGATAGAGTTATTCCAGTCGACATTTATGTACCAGGTAAGGCATTGCTATTAGTTATGTATTTATGTCAAAATATTTAATGTAATTTAAACGTTAACTTAATGTGTACTATAATAGTGGTTCTCAACTGTTGGTCCACTATAAAAAAAGTACCGGTCTGTGTAATATTTGATAAATTATATTTCCAGTATAGTGGTTAAATGAACCAAAACCCAAAGTGGTTCGTAGTCGTGCTTAAATCTAGATTCTAGATTCTAGGTGGTCTGCAAAAACAAAAAGGTTGAGAACCACTGTACTATAATATAATATATACATTATGATTAAATAATAAATAACCACCTAATATAGTTTCATATATTTTTTTTAATTTACATAGAGAATAGATAACAAACTCTATATTTATAAATTACAACATTTTAATTTCTGTTGTACTTGAGTTAGTTATATCCTCATAAAGTATTTGTATATTATACAACATAAAATTTTCAATTTGTAATTTTCTGAATGGTATTTATTTTCTTCTCTCGATAAACATAATATTCTACTCAATATAATTAGAATTTTTATGAAATTGTATTAAAATAAAACAAGTATTGATATGCAGTCTATTGCAGTCAATCTTTATTCCTAAGTATGTATTATATTAATACTTTTTATACTATTTGAATGTTTGATTGTTAACTTTTAGGTTGTCCTCCAACTGCAGAAGCGTTGATGTATGGTATCCTTCAGTTGCAGAAAAAAATAAAAAGAATGTCACTTGCCCAGAGTTGGTATAGAAAGTAATTTGTCATATATTATTAACCATTACGTCAATGGTCTTGTGTATTACATCTTTTACCGTTTCTAAAAATAACATTACTTGTTAAACGCTTAATGGTGTTAAACATTATAGATAATAGTTTAGTATTGAAAAATATACCACAAATTTAAATTGTTTATTCTTGTGATATGTTTTCTTAAATTGTTGTAAAAAAATAAACGGTACCATTTTAATAAAATTTTATTTTTGTTTTTCTGGTAACTGCTTCACTTAAGTATTAGCGCACAATAAAAAAAACAATATTTAGTAACTATAAATTTTGAGCAAAGTAAATTATGTATTTTTGATAGAAAATTGAGTTTTATTGATACTTCTGAGAGATCAAAAGTTAAACATTTTCAAAAAAATTGAAAATAAAAATAAGAATTTTTACTCAAATTTCAACAAAATTAATTATCCTTTTTTTTTGGGTTACTCAAAAATTCAAACAAATAACCTTTTGTTCTTGATATTTTCATATCATGTTACATTGATTAGGACTTCATCATTAGGAACATATAGTTTATATTAAAAGGACGCTACACTAGTAATTTTCAGTGGTAAAAATACATTTATGCTGTCTGAAAAAAAACTTTCCTACTTTAGGTGTTATTTAGTAAAAACACTTATAACATAATTAAAATATGGCAATTGTTCCTCTTTTGACATCCTGTCTATGTTCTGTTTCCGTCTTACTAAGATAATAAATTTGCATTCAGCTGCAGAATCCATTTTATGCTGATATCTTTAATATCAGTCAATTTAAGTTGGTAGGTGTTGTAATACTTAAAGGTAAGAATATTATTTAAAGCATTTTATAGGATTTTATTAATATTATAATTTTAAAATGAATATATAGTGAAATCTTTTATTGCCAGCCACTCTTGGTCTCCAAAATGTTGTCCGCTATTTAGGGAGTGAGTGAGGATGAGGAAATGAATAAAACAATATACAATATCTAAAAAAAATATATAGATATAAATTTGTATTTTTTCATATTAATAGGTATTTAAAATTATTTAATCACATCACATACACACATTATTTGTATTAATTATTATTATTTTTAAATTTTTATTTGAATATTCAACAATCTGTGCATAGGCTAAACAAAACATAAAATTTTTAAACTTATTGTCATGATCGATTGGATCTAGCAACAGCACATCAGTATTTATTATTTAAATTATGAAAAAGTAAGTAAAGGTAAAAAATCAGCTACTTTAGCTTGTTTAAATATTTGATGTGTAGTCTCGTTTCATATGTAAAGTCATCTTTTAATTTCACTGTGCTAGAAAACAATGAAGTATTATGTATCTCAATTTTTAATAGAAGCAATTTACTTGCATAAGTATGTTTTTAACTGTTGACAAAACATTTTCCTATTTGTGGAGTATCTTGATCTTTTTATGATGTGAAATGTACATTGCAATAATGGGTGATCCATTACACAATAGTTTATTTATTATAGATTAAATTATATTGTTCTACATGAACACATTTTTTTTATAAATATTGTTATGACTATTATGAGTAAACGCCAAATATTCCTTATACCTAGTTTATAATACTATAATCTAATACAGCATTTCCCAATTTTTCTTTTCCACTGAATCCTAATTGATTATACTTTTTCTAGCAGAACCCTAGTTTGATAACAAAAAATTATTATCTTGTAGTATTTATATTCTTATATTGGATTTGAAAAGAAAGAAAAAATTATTTTATGTATTAAAAAACATTTACTGTACAAAGAAATACAATACATATAACCAAAGACCTATTTTTATCAACTTGAAGAATGAAATAATTTCACAAATTTTCTTAAAATATCACTAAAATTAGGCTTAATGACTAATGTCTGACAATTGAATGCGAAGATCTGGAGCTGCACCCAGTCTATTTCTGTACTTGCTTTTGGTGTAAGCATAAGCTGAAAACCAGTCTCAAATCGATAAGTCGTCACAAATGAAAGCTGAACTTAACTAGCCTTCTCAACAATTGCAGGGTATTCATCTTTAAGTTCAACTCAAAAGTTATTTAGATTGAAATCTTTTGACTCAAATTTTTGTTTAAGAGAAGACGAACATTTAATAACAATCAAATTCTCATACTCTGACACAATTGATGGTTTGGTATAATTTGCTATTTTGCTAATGGATTCTGCAACCAGTTCATGTAACTTTTTCAGAAAATACTCTTTCAAGGATCTTATAAGACTTATCAAATGCCCATAGCTTATGTATGTTTTTTTCACTTCTGAAGTTACTTGCAAGTCATTTTCTTTCATTTAAAATAGTAAAACATTCGTAATTATGTTGATCAACACATTCGATCCAGAAGCCAAGTTTGTTTTCAAGTGAAGAAATTATATCATTTACTGTAAATTTAGTTGTAGTTCTTCCCAGTAAGGCAATGTAGATTAGTAATTACGTTGAGTTTATCGAATATATTAGCCAAGTAAGCCTACAATTTCATCAACTATTTCTTGGGTTATTTGGTGATGAATATCTTAAACTCGTTGCGCAATTCAAATAGCCTTAATAAAACTCTTCCTCTTGAGAGCCATCTCTGCGTGTGGAGAAGAAGTGATTGATGCTGACTTTCAATATATTCGCACACTTTTTTAAGAAGCTTCGACTGGAGTGGACGTGATTTAACGTAGGTAGTTCACAATTTGTACGGCTTGATCGAAAACTATCTCAACATGGTGTCGTGTCGACATTTTCATCGTGGCACGGGCATGACGATGTAAAACTCAGTGATACCTAGTATATTTAGGCGCAACACAATTGATTCTTGTTACAGAGCCTTTTTTTGCCAATCATAGCTGCTGTTCCGTAACTATACACGTCAATACATTTGTTCCAATCAATATGATGCTTACTTATGTAACTATCAATAACTTTAAAAATTTTGTATTCGATTCTAATACACGTTCATATTGTTCAGATTTGTTTGGATTTTCCGATTTGCAACGAAAGGGTTGTGGCATAGTGACATGTATGGCGGCATATGCTTCAATGTTCAATGATGATGGATCAGGTTGATAGAATGGTTATAATGTTTGCGGCATAGAATATGTTAAGAAAAGAAGAACAATGTCTCTACCTCTAGGAACTCTAGTAATAGATTGATAGTTTTGTATCAATTCCGACTTTAAATATTTTAAAGTAAGACTAAATGGTATGGAGCTGGAATAGATTTTGAGTTTGAGCAGTAATTCGTAGTGCCAAACAGTATCGAACACCGGCGCTATGTTTAAAGAGATGCCACACAAGTACTTATTGTTGGTTTCCAGTTCCGAAGAGATGAAACCTGTTACACCATGAGGCTGATCGGGGATTGAATGTTGAGAGTAAATTCTAAACGTGGTAACAGTTAAAACTTTTTTTATTTTGAGCTTTGAGCTATTAATATACCACTTTTAATAGTTATTTTATCAATTATCGGTAGAAAATTGATTGGTCTATAAGAGAAGTTTGGATCTCAGGAGGCTAACCCGATTTTCCATGTAGATTGAAAATAGGATAAATGTAGTAGAATACTGAATATTGAATTTAGAAGTTATGTACCTTATAATATAATTAATATAAATAAAAGGTTTTTAATGATCTTATTAATTGAAATTTGATCATGACTTAGTATTTTGTTATTTTTCTAACTTTTAATAAAATTAAATATTTTACCAGAAAAAATGTGTTCGGTTGGAAGAGTCATTGGTAGTGGAGTTTAGAAATTCAATGTGATTTTGGCTGGGTAGTTGTATATTATTTAAATATGTTAGCGAGATGTGAAGCCCAGAGATCAGCTTTATCTTGATAGGAAACTAGAAATGTATTCTCTTGGAGAAGAAATGGGTAAAGATTTATGTTGCATTAATGTTTTAGTTTTTTCTATAATGTATCTTTGTTGGAGAAAGGAAAGCAAGTAAGATTCATAAAATTCGTTGTTGTGAATTTTGAAGATTGATTTGAGATTGTTTTAAAAGCAATTTACACATTTGTCTGGCTTCAAAGTAATGATATCGTTCCTAGCTCTTTCAGAAGCATTGTTTTTCTGTAATAAGCCGTCTATTATTTCTGGTGCGATAAGAAGAATCAAATTTATACATGTATTTTATAAGTTGAAAAGAATTTACTCTTTTAGCGTCAAATAATTCGTTAAAAGTATTTACTATTTATGCATTTTCAATTTCTGTGCAAGTGTTTTAATGTTGAGAAGGGAGGTTAGTTGGCTATTTTATTATAAGTTATAACCAACTACTTATTAGATTTAAATATTTAATGTATGATTTTTATTTCTTTGTGGGGGATTAGGATATATTTTTTTATATTATTGTAGGTCTTCGCATAATTGACGGTCTCTATATAGTTAGTTGGATGGGAACCGCCGCCTATAAGATGCATTTTTTAGGTTCGCTATGGATTTTTAACTTTTGACTGTGCATGTTCATCAGTTCATCACCATGGCTTACATATCTTGAATTATGAAAACATTAGTTATTGGTATTTACCGTCATTGGCATTAAATAATTTTTTTTTAAATGGGTAGTTTGACTTTAATTTTGGAGTGCAGAATGAAGTTAATTTAAAGATGCCCTGATTAATTTGGCGTTGTCCTAAATTCATAAAAAATAGTAGTAAAGATGTTTTGTTCTTTCAAAGGATAATTACATATTTTTCACTTAATAATCCACTTTTTATTTTTACTTTCACTTAATATCCCAGCTATGTTTTATCTGAATCCTAACTTAACCACAAAACACAGCCCAATAGAAAAGCATTCAAAATGCCATATTTCTATATATATGCTGTTTTAATTGACACATAAAAAAAATATGTTGTAAATGTTATTTTAGTTTCATCTTAAACAAAAATGTTAACTTTAATTAATATAATCAATTCAAATATTTAATAAACAAAAAAAAAATCTGACCCCTCTTAAGTGCGTGGTGGGTACAAGTACTCGGTACCATTAGGTACAGCAAAGCTACAGTTATCTTTATCTTCCGGTGTATATTTTTATTTTTGTGTCAAAAGATACATGTAGAAAAATTCTTTGATTTTTGAAGCTTTGAGAATAATTTATAGAATCAAATTACATTTGATTGGTAAATACTTTAGGTCAAAAATAAAAATGTCTAGTTATTTTTATAGTAATCGGGGAAAACAATAAAATAATTATGGCAAAATCAGCTAAACCAATTTTTAAGAATATCAAAATTGTTCATTTGTAGTAATTTAAAAATGAATAAATTTAGTCTATAATTTTTATAATAAATGTTCGTATTAGTATTTTACTAGACATTATAAAATAAAATACAAAAAAAGTTTAGACTAAAATCACATTTATTTTATGAATGATTGAAGTTCAAATTTTGATGACATTATTGACATTGTATAATATAGTGAAAGGTATAATAACAATTTATCACAAATTCACATTAAATATTTAAATTAATTTTAAGCTATATTTTATACTTCGAACCTATTCACACCAGTATAAAGGTATTGTGATTTAAGATACATTAATTTTGACGTTTAAGTTGATAACAGTTTATAATATTATATACGAATTAATATTATGATAATATACCTAATTGCTACACTTTGATAAATGTGAATTATTGTTGGCACAAATTAGTTCAATTTGCTATGTTATTAAATAAATTACTAATATACAATAGCAATATATAATAAAATATCCCTAGAAATATAAAGGCAGTAACCATTTTACATTATAATCTATACTAGATTTTACTCTGACACATATAGGTAGGTACTAAGTAGTATACTAGTACTCTACAAAGCAAGTTTCCTAGAATTTTTATTAGATAATATTATAATAATATTAATTGAATATTATATTAATTTAGGATATATAAAATACATAATTTTTAAATAATATTATTACATAGGTATTTTTATGATAGGTTACCTATATTAATCATGATTCGCATTGTGCATTCTTTGAAGGTTTAGAAAACGGAAACAATTTCACTGTAAACATTAAACACATTAACAAAGTTGAGTGTTGACTTAAGAACTTTAATACATAATGGTATAGTACCTACCTACTTACATAATATAGATACCATAATATTAATATTAGTGTCATAGGCGCAATTTGAGTTTTAAATTTGGGGGGCTAAGTAATTGGCATGTATGTATTGTGTATATACATATATGTATCTATATATATATATATATTCCAGAGAGAGATATTTTGTTGGGCTACGGTTGATTGGGGGGGGGAGCTTGGCCCCCAAACCCCCCAAATTGCGCTTATGATTAGTGTGTTATTACATTTTGTGTTTTTGTTTTTTCTTCACAATATAGATACATTTAATCAATTAAATAGTTCAAATTGTTATTACTTATTAATTATTAATAAATAAAAACGAGGAGCAATGACACGTATAATGACAAAACAGTATAGTACACAAAAAAACAAGTTTTATTTTACACAGATTAAGTAATAGTACATAAATCAAAATAGTTTTAACCGAAAAAATTTGCTCAATTTTCTAATAAAATTGTACGATTGATTGTGGTAGCACATACAAATTTGTTTTGGTCATAGGTAGACATAGAAACTTATAGTTTACAGTAAATTCATAAACGTTTTGTACATTTTAAAATTAGAATAAGTAATCTTAATATTCTAAAAGATTTGTTTCCTAATAAAAGTTTTGATCGAAAAGAGAAATGATTTACATATACATAGACAGTATTCACAAAAATAACCTAATGGGCGTTCTGCGAGAATTTCATATTTTATCAAAATCTAATTTTCGAATATCTATAAGATTTATGGCTTACTATAATTGTATAACATTTTTTTGGACAATACATAGAACTAAACTAAAAATTGAGAATTAGAATTAAAATGAATCATTTATTATTTCATAGTGATATACCAATCTACAAACCTAAAAATGGCTATTTGATAAGTCGCTAATTAAATTTTTAATGAAATCAAATAATCAAAAAGTAATTTATGAAATTATAACAGTTGTGCAGCAATTGAAGCTAATAATACAAAAATATCTGTGAATTCAGAATTATATGTATATAAATAGTTTATGTAGGTACTATTGGACATTGGTACTAAGTAGTAAGTAATAAACTAATAACTAATATTACGTATATCCGATACCGTATAGGTACCTATATTTATAATAACGAAGTATATTATCTATATGACTATATTAGACATTATAATCCTAAAATATAAGAATGTTTAACTAATATTTAAAATTTATTTGTTAATAAATGAGTATTGGTACAGTTTATTGAGAATGTAAAACATTATTTTTAATTTTAAAATGATTGTGTTTGTGCAGAAAATAAATTATTTTTTACTGTAGGTCGGTGTAGGTATACACGATATGAATATGAACAATATTTGTTTACCTATATATGTATATAAATAATAAGTAGTATATATTCTATTATTAAGTCATATAATTACGTTATTATTAATGGTTTGTATTTGGATTTTGGAAATATTATTTTTTATAAACAAATTTTTCATCTCGGCATTTATGCTGTATAAAAATGAATATAGGTATATCGGTATACAACATATTATGTCGTTTTTAAATTCTGATATTCAAGGTCACATAATTAAAGTTAATACGTATAATGTATTCCTTTACTTATCATTCGGTAAATTAAAATTTGCGTTAATGTTAAACCAGTTTTATGTTTTATATTTCAGTCTGATTTACACAGATACCTTTTTAAAACCGAATATATAGACCAATGCACATTTATGTTCCGTATAGGTAGGTACTTGAATTTTGACCAATAAGCGATGGTAAAAAATTCTTTCATCCGCGAATAATTTTTTTCAAAATAATAAATTCATTGAATTCTATTGTTTATTGACATACTACCTATCTTTTGACTAAGGTCTAATAGAAATTCTGAAATTCGTAAGACGCATTGTTTTTTATACTTGATTAATATGTTATGGTGATGAGTGATGACATCATTTATTTAATATTTACATATAGGTACTAAGGTACTATATTATTATAGACTACAGAGAACTCGTAAATAATAATTTATTACAATATTGCCGGATTACATAAACTATCACTAAACTGTAAACATTTAAATAATCAATAGTGAGCTCTAATGGTCCCTTAAATATAATTTAGTGGTCTGTGATTGGTCTATTAAATTTTATTGAACCATCATAAAACTAATTAATTTTGTATGCAACCAAGCACAAGAAACATTATTTTTTGAATTCCTTGTAATTAAAAAAATACGATTATGTCATTCCTAATAAAAGGTCGAATTGCTTAATTTAATCTATATTTACTTAAACCTACCAATTGAATATTTATAAATGTATGTGTAGTGATTTAATGTATTATGACTATAATGAATCCAATCCAATAATAAATTACAATATGCAAATGCGATATAGGTAGACACCTCGTAGGTATTCAATTTAACAGTAGGTAGGTAAAATAATGGACAAAATAAATATTTTTTTAGAAAATATAAACCAACACTGTTATTTGTAAGAATTACAATTACTTAAATATTTATAAGTGTATTATTATTATTACAGTACCTACCTACCTACTTTGATCCGATTGTCTTATTTTAAATGCATCAGCTACACGAAAATTATTAAAAAAAATTATGTATTTATGTCATACATTTAGTGACCTATCTTGCACAGACGAATTAAATACACGGGTCCGTCAGCCGCGTTCGACGCCGAATACGGTTGACAAACGGAATTCAAATAAATCGCAGCCTGCTATAATAGTCCAGAGTCCTTGAAATTTGTTATTTATACCCTGGTCGTATGTGAATCGACAACATTCAATTTTAAATCTAATTCCGTGTCCAGTCTGAGGCAGTCTGACACTCTGACTGTGTAAGCAGTTAACACATTTAGTCTGTTGTTACACTTGAAAATGATGTTCTTGGCGCCACTGAGCCGTTCCCGGAATTAAAAATGTGCTTTGTAAATCGTGCTGTCAACACGTCGCATAAAAGTTTTATTATTGGTTAAGTTATAGGTGAGTTCTAGGTGGTTAAAATGCCTATACATGTAAGTGCCGTGTACATAAATGTCCATTTCTCAGACAAATGAGGTGGTTAAAATTTAAAATAATGAATAAATGAAAACTATAATTTGCGATATATTTTGAATTTTTTTCGATTTGAATGGAAGTTATGTCTACATAGGCTATAATTATGCCTATTGGCTATTGCCTGTACGTTATTAAACCTAAAATATAAATTATAAGGTACCTTTACCAATACCTACACTTGTTAAGTAGACTAATGTTTTATTGTTTAAGTACTGTTGACAATTGACATATTATATTAATATCGAGCGTAGGTGTATAGAAAAATAAAAACTTATTGATTGTTTAGATAGGTACTAAACAGGTAATGCGAAATGGGTTTATTTTCTTAATAATGTATAAATAATATACAGTTGTCACGCTAAAATAGGAATCACTAAATTTAGTTGATTATTATTAAATAAATCGGATGATTGGAGACGCAATTTCAATAAAAAATCTGGGGGTAATTAAGCTCTTCTATTATTTTTTCATGATGTTATCTTTTGATGGATAGGGGACGTCGCACTCGCATGTGTATGTTTTCCCGTCTAGTTATATTATCAAACTTTTAGATCAAAACATTATCTGTATTTTCTCGTTGGTTTTTTACGATTTTTTAATTTTTAAGCGTCATGAGGTAAAAAATATTAAATATTTGAAAATCATCAATCATCATTATTATATTATATTATCCATTGGCTCCGTCCCAGACCGGCCAGACCACCCATAGTACTAAGTATATGATCTATAAGCAGGTAAGAGACATGTCATGTTATCGTTTTACCGACATACCTATTATCAGTTTTGGCGAACGTAGTTCATGTTGGGCAACGTTAGAATAAATTTGTCTCTTACGGTCTACGGATCTCGAATGTAGTATTATTATTTTACGAAATCGTGCACTAATCACAGTAATAAAAATAAAAATATTAATATCTGTTTTTTAATTACATAATACAGGACAGGTTGCCTATCACATTCACAATAATAATAATAAATATTCCCAAGAATATCTCTATCACTTTTTTATAATACGTCGACACGTCGTGCGCACTATCATTTTGAACTCCCGAATGATTATTATTGCGGAATAATTTATTTATCATTATTATTATATTATTGTCACAAGGAAAAATGATAAAACTTACTCATACTTCATAGTACGCGCACAGCTGCAGCTGACGACTACCAGTGCGACTATGCATTTTCAAGTTGAACCTGTTTGCCGTTCGATTATCGTCGTGTATTTGCGTTTTCTTTAAATCGTCTGTCGATCCGATCGATCGCAGACTGCACTGACTGTAGTCAAACGATTCCGATTTCCCGAGTTTGACGCGCCACCGCCCGGCCGATTTGCTCGTTCGCCGCAAGCCTTACAGTCTAGAGCACACCAATATAGGTGTATTATTACAACATCGCCGTCGCGTTCGGCCCGTATGTCGGTCGACATAGGGTGAGTATCTATGTTTGTAACCCGTGATCTGGGATTCATAGATTGTGATTTGTGATCTCGATCAAAATTCCCGTTGGGGTTGTCATCTCAGTGTGAGTACGCCACCCTTTCACTGGTTAGGTTACCCGGTAGTATCTGTTTGCGTGCGAAGACCTTTAACAAATTTGCTCGCTCGTGACAATTTGTGCTATGTTTTATTTTTTAAGATTTCTGCTCGCGTTACTGTTTTGTCGCGATTTTGTTTAGTTGCTTTGGGCGGCTTCTGGAAAGGATGCCGTTCTCGAATAATTATGCATAGAATTTATTTGGTTTTTCATTCTCCATCAGGTGACGATGCAGTGTAGCATTTGTCGACATTTTCTGCTGTCGTTTTGTCTGTTGCCTAGTTAAACGGACAACTTCACCATGCCTACAAACGGTCACGATCATGAAGAACTGGTGGTACTGCCACCGAATGCCTTGGATACGAGAACAACAGGAGTGAATAACAACAACAACAACAATAACAACAATAATAACCAGGCGTTCAATGTTAGAGACCGCCTGTTTTATGCACTGTTCTACAAGGCTACCTTAGGGTATGCTAGAGTATTTCCAAGATCTATGAGGAGGCTTATAGAATTTGTATTTTTATTAAAGGTAAACTTTTGCACTTTCCCAAATGTCAAAGCTTACAAATGTTTTAACTTTTGTTACTTTTTTTATTCTAGGCTGTTTTATCATTTTTTGTACTTGTTTATGTGCATATGAATTTTTCACGAATGCCAGCCAACTGTTTAGACCATGTAAAAGATGCTTGGCCTAGAGATGGCATATTACGAGTGGAGATCATTCGAAGTTATCAACGTAGCTATGCTGAACAAACAGGCACGATAAATGATTTGTTCACCGTGGAAAAGTCTTATGAACGTGAATACAAACTAAAACGTATAGATTCTGGTGATGAGCAATCGACATTGTTAAACCGCTTTACTAAGACTAATAATCCTGAGTAAGTACCTACCTACCAGATTATTATTAATTATAGAATTTGTATTATTGTTCTAAATATGCAATTAATTTATTTAATAGCTATTGAAAGAAAATCTTCTGAAAAGTTACTAATTAATAAAAAATTATATTAAAATTCATGTTTTTAGAACATATTATCTCCAAGTAATAAATAAAAAAAACAAAATATTTATTTTTTAAATTTATAGTTTATGAAACGAGTAAATTAAGAGTAGGTATTATGTTTCTATGAGTTTTCTTCAACTTTTTAAATTCGTTATTTTTCTTAATAATTTTTATATAATATATTAATATTACATTATTACAGTGGCGGCTTGTGGTATGGTGCACAGGAGCTCGTGAACCACCCAAAAAAAAAAAAAATATATATAAAAATTATTAGATTTCTCTTTTAGACTACATATAAATATAATTGATTATAATTATGCATATGGTCTGTACTAAAACAAATATAAATCAATAAAAAAAAAAGTTTCTGCAGCTCATATGGTGAGAAGTGTGTTTATTAACAATTAAATAATTCATGGAGCACAAATTGTTTGTGCTCCGGGCGGCCGTGTAAGAATTAGGTACATGCCACAACAGTATTATATGGTAGTTTGGAGCACATTTAATGTGTGCACCAAACTTGTTTTTATTGTGCGTGATGACGCATCGTTTGTTTTTATTTAGATAAGTACTTAGTAGGTACATTATTTTGGTATTTACCTATACAAAAATTTACAAAATTAATATTTTTACCATCATCTTTCATAGATATCATATCTTATACATTTTTTGTGCACCACTTTATGTGAACCTCACGAGCCGCCACTGCATTATTACAACATTATGCTTGATATTATAACTAGTAGGGCGTTGAATAAAATAAATAAATATTTCATCTATACCTAAGTTAATTTTTTTTTTTTTATGGCGATTGTACTGGTGCTTTATTAGTACAATAAAATTATTGTACTATAAGTAATCGAGATAGTAACTATATTGTAATCATAATTTATTTAAAAAATATTTTGAAACTTAATTTCTGAATCTATTGTATTTTTGAATATAGTTGAAATAATTAATATAATTTATTTTAAATTCAGAGAAATTGAATATGATATAAAATCTGTATTTATTTATATTTAATACAAAAGTATAAAATCAAGCATTTGTGTATGACCTGGTGTAGGATACTTTTAGTTTAATTTTCTTATAGTATTACAACCCCCAAAGCCATTTAGAAGTGTTCAACATATTTAGGCAAATCCCAACTATCATGATTATTATTACTGAAACATATTATAATATTATAGGTTTAATTTTTATAAAAATTAAAATTAATATTTCTTTCAACAGTAAAAATTATATAAAAAAAAAATGGAATTTTAATTTTTAGTTCGGTCTTAGTTTAATATTAAAATTTATCAAATTTAAGTTTTAAGCACAAAATAAAAAAAATGTAGATTGGACATGATTTAAAATGTTTATTGATTAATATTTATTACTAATGTTAAGTAAAATTTAGTGTTTAAAATTTATTTTATAACTAAATATTTTTTTCTAGGAACAAAAGAGAGGTTGATATTGAACCATCAACCGAAGAATTAGATGAAAATAAATTTCGAGAGACTAGTACCCCAAAACCTAACTTCTTCAACTATGTGTCATTTACAAATTACTTAAATGTTGAAGGTAAAATTTATTTTAAGTAAACACAAAATAAGAATTTTTATTACATAGTATTGATTTTTATTGGCGCCATAGGAAAAAGTGTTTTTGGCAGTTGATAGTTATGATATGGTTATAGTAAATATTACCAAACACAATTTTAGTTAATTTATAGTATTCTAATTAATTCGTAAACTTATTCTTATTAATTTTATTATAATTAATTTGATTAACTTAAAATATTATTCTAATTTATTTAAAAGTATTAAGCTATTAAAAATTGGTCTAATATTTATCTAATATATCTACGATTACGGTCGTGTAACAAATATGTCCATGATTATGTTGGATACATAAACTCTGTTCACTGAGAGACCAAGACAATTTCGTGCATTCTTATGACTAAAGACCTTTAGATTTATATTCTCT
>VUJU01000145.1:68447-117134 GCA_009835225.1 Aphis craccivora | reverse complement strand
AAATGATAGATGAATGCCCGCGTTAGCGCCTCCCCCTCAGAAAAACGCCCCCTTCAAAATAAAAAATGCCCACAAGGGGGCGGTAGCGCCCACGTTGGGAATCACTGGGTTATTCGAACAAGTGTGTACACTGTACATTTTAGTACTGTACTATTTTGCAGTGAAATTTGAAAATTACTTATTAAATCGTAAATGCATAATTATACTAGCATAAGTTAGGTAGTTTTTTTATTTTTTTAAATCAATATTCTTTTTTAGTTATTCTCAGTATGGCCTTTGAGTTTTAAATAACATGAATATTTAATATTTATAGTATTATTTAAATTATAAATATGTACAGGATTTTGGTTATAAAGGATATTTGGAATATTATGTGTAATTAAATATTTAATAACGCCGAGTAAGTTAGATATTCTTTCAAATAGTTTTGTACATTTTTTATAATTTATAGTTTTTGTTTTAGACTAATTAGCAATCAGAAAAGTTACCATTTTTTTATTTTTAAATAAGGTACTAAAGTTGATTCCAATATAATATGATATGTATTGTTTTATTTTTAGTTACATTTTTTTTAACTGTTGGTTCCTTCAATAGGGTATTAACGTTTGTCGATGGGTAAAAAAATATTATACGTATGCTAGTTACGCCGGTATTGACAATAAAGTTATATTTAAAACAAAGGAAAACACTTTAAATAATATATTTGTAATATAAATAAGAATAGCAACAAAGGTTTTTTCAATTTTGTTTTCTTTCGTTGCTTATTTAATTATTTTAATAATCTAGGAATACGTAACTTTCGAATATTTAAAATTTTTAAATCTCTGCGTAAACTCATATAATGTTGTAAGGTTTTAACCTAACCTAATTTAACTGTCAATGACTTGATATACATGATATATTATATAATATGTTAATAATATATAAATTTATTGAAAATTGAAATTAAACGGTTTGTTTTTTTCTTTCAGACTGTATCGATTTCTATGCTCTTGAGGTACTCGCATCATCAGATATTTATTTTCATAGGTAAACTATATTATTATTATGGTGTAAAACAGATAAATAAATAATTGTTATTATTAAAATTTTTTTTTAAAAATTTGTTTATTATCGTTACATACTTTTTTTAGTTGATTTGCTGCAGTTATTAGATTTTCACGGTTCACTCTCTTTTCCGGCGGCGCCACTTTTGACTGTCATACTGGCTTTGGTCGGTGAGTAAAATAAATTACGATACTGATGATAATATTAATAATAATTCGATCTTGTGATTTTTCGTCGCACTCGAATATTATTATTATTAAAACATTTAAAATCCTGTCAAACGGCTTACGCGTTATTGGGGTTCACTGACTCCGCGACGTCCGTCCTCTGAACACATAATTTTATGCATTAACAATTAAGGATTTTGTCAACACGATAAAATTGTACTGTGTGCTGCAATGTGTGTGTAGCAATAATAATAACGTAGACAATAGTGCGGGGGTTGTGGTATATAAAAGGGGTTTAATTTCCAATGGCGATCTGTTCTGTTATTTATTTACTATTTTTATAATAAATAATATTATTCAAATTACCAATAGGCATGGAGGCTATAATGTCGGAATTTTTCAACGACACCACTACGGCGTTTTACATCATATTGATCGTCTGGGTTGCTGATCAATACGATACCATATGCAGCCATTGTCCGATCACGAAAAGGCATTGGCTAAAGTGAGTACCTATATAATATAAAAGCTGTTATTATTGTCGTAGTCGTATAATATATACCTTACTGCGGGGGGTCCGTAACAAGGGGGTGGCAGATTATATAGGGGATGGTATTCTAGTGACCGGTGGGGGGAGGGATATTGGTGAAGGAATTACACGAGAAAGTTGTCTCAAACACGAGTGCATCACAGTTTGACATGAGGTACGGAAAAAAAAGGAAGAAAAAGGGTCCATTGCAAGACGAGGAATACGAAGCGACACTACGGGGATTCCATTGACCGCCCGCCAAGAACTGTAATGAATATACCAGAATCGCACTTTTCTCCCACTCCCACTCACTCTGTGTATCTATAGTATGTGCGCGTGTGCGTAAGTGTGCCAGTCGTCTCTTACAGAAGTGTAACTCGATGGCTAAAAATAAAACTGCCTGATGTATTACGTATACAGGGTGTTTTTATCTTCAATGTAATTTATTTTTGGTCTTATCTGAATTTAACATAAAAACAATTAACATTTTTTTCCTGTTTTTTTTTTTTTTAAATTATTTTTTAGATAAATAGCCTGTTTTATTGAATTAATTTGTATAAGTATTTCAAAAGTTTAATCACCTATTAACATGAAGTATAATTTTCAAATAATTGTGTATACCTATAGGTTAGGTTACTTTTTAAAATTTAGGCTGATAGTAAATAGTGCTAGTATGGCGTGGCACCCTATTTATAAATTTAATTATATACATAGGTACCTATATATTATATATGTGTGCGTGTGTATTATTATTTGTATATATATGTATGTATTATTATACATATATAATAATATGTATTTCGAAATATTTATAGAAACGTGTGTGCTAGTGTGGTGTGTGCTTAAGTATATTGTACATTTGTATATGTAAATTGATTATGATTCTGTTCCAGGTTTTTCTATCTGTACCACTTTTCTTTCTACGCTTACCACTATCGGTTCAATGGTCAATACAGCAATTTGGCTCTCATCTGTTCGTGGTTCTTCATTCAGGTAATACAAAATGGCTTTTTTTATTATAATTTTTGTTATTATTTCACGATGATTTGGATAATGTATTGGTAATCATTTTTCATTTGAAATTCTCATATAGTGTTACTTATCAATGTTAGAATGATATCTGTGTGTAGATATAATCATACAGTTTTTGAGTGCTTTTAGGATTGTGTTCCATTGTTTTGACTAAATTCTAATGGATTACTTTTTGTCTTATTACACTATAAATCGATCAATTTTTTTAAAATTTATTTTTTATTTGGAAAATAAATTTAAAACTGAATGTATTTTTATTTAAATTGTAAAATGCCTAAAAGAAAGAGCGTGTATTAGTATGTTATGTTCAAATATTTTTCTATAATAAAGTATTATATTTCTTAATGTTGTCTTTCGCTCGTACTGCATTTTACTGTTGTAACCGATACTGTTGTAGGAAAATCATATTTTATTGTTTATAGGAGACGAATGTTAATGTTGTACGTTGTACGTCAGTAGTTTAATAGTAGTGTTTTATGCAGTACGCAATACACAATATTATTATTTTTTGCTTATAAAAGATGTTTAAAATCTGTATACCCAATAAGTAAATAAGTTAACAATTAGTGTACTAGACTTGAAAATGTGTAGGAAAAGAGTATCCACTACTTTTAAATATTATGTTAATTGTATATTATGTATTATATTATAATGAGTCGATAAGGTTTTTGCGTTTTCATCGTTTGTTTCAGATATTTAATTTAAAGCGTTTTTAATGAGAATATTATAATATTTAGTATAGCCTGATGGTGTTAATATCGTTAATATATCAGGACCATCGTGAAGTCTGCAATGTTTCATATTGTTCACATTGCGCAACGCGCACCATTGTGATGCTTTTATACTCCTTTTACAGCCCTGTTGTTTTTGTTCGTTATCGGGCTTTATAATTGTATTTAAATATATATTGTACAGATGTGTTATGAATTCAGACAAGAATTTTAAAAATGCATAATACTTTTGAGAACTTCATGGACACGTTTTTCTTGATGCGCTCCCTGGTGATGCAGAAATGTATATTACAGTATTATAAGTTATGCATATTATATTTGTTGTACGTTGATGGTATAGTATAATATTTTGTACCTATATAAACGTCGAGTCTTAGTAAGTAATCAGTAAGCGATTCCAAAAAATTAAAAATATGTCTTTTAGCCATTTTTCAAACGTTTTGTAGCAAAGTAAAATTCCACCCTTTTATTTAAGTGAACTTTTTCGAAAGTTATATTAATGGATTTGATTTGTGTCTAAAACATTCTCTCGATTTCTCCTCGTCAGTTCGTTAGCTCCTGTTTAAATTCTCCCCCTTCCCATATAAGCAGAAAACATAACGAAAAATACTGAGTACAGGTATATTTTCTATGTATATACTATATATATATATAATATATATATACGTATACATGCTTTTGATGGGTGTTGCACGTTCAAACACCATTTCACGTTTGATTACTTATACGATATATATATACATTAGATGGGTATATAGTTGTTTCTGTTCAAGTACTTATTTAATATAGCAATGTCTGCTATCTACGTACACGGTTCAGTACCTACCCGGCGCGCCAGCGTGGTCGTTTTGCGATTATCATTATTGCTGCCTTATATTCGAGTTTGAATTCGATTTTTTTTTTTATGTAATTTGAATATGAAATCGTCGCGTCCAGTATTGTGTTATTGTAATTAACGGACGAAAAACCCAATGGTCTATATTATTATGTGTATGGAAATTTTTGAGAACGTGCGCCGTCGCACACAGCTATGTTTGTATATGCATATTGATATATATATGTATAGTGTCATAAACAGAATGAATTCCGAGCATCGACGTCCCGAAGGGTTGATGTGAAATTTCCATATAAATTTAACAAAGAGCACGGTCCGTCTGTCCGTCCAACACCTCTCACTCGTGCTTTTCACCGCGTGCATATATACTTTATGATCGAATCGTTTTTTCGTTTATTTTTGTCATTATTATATTTAATGCATATTTCTTTTAGGGCAGTCGGATTTATCATATAGCATATTATAATAATAAAATAATAATATATTCACGTAAACCCTGGGACGGGTTACGAATTATTAAAATCTGTATGACTACTGTATTATAGAAATTATACCGTTGTAATTATATGTTTCTACCACGTGACACCAACGCTCATGCCTATATTTTTAGAGTAATTAAATATTACGATTAAAATATTGGTTTTGTATTTAATAGGGTGTAATAGGTATTAGTTAACCTAACCTAGTTATACGTTACAATCATTATCTCGTTATTGTAGAAAAAGTAATGTTAAATACAATTTTGATTTCTCTTAAATGTCCGTTAGAAATTAAATTATAATTCGTATTTTTATTGTATTAAAAATTAACACTGGTTTTATCTTATTATCCTTAAAATGATAAACATTTTTCATGTACCTATACTTTTTAAATATATAATAGTACTATATAGGTATAGTCTATAATATATTAAATTTTAAAATATTTGTATCTCATATTTATTATATCTTATATAGATCTTGTCTGTAACGTCAAAATTGTTTATTTTTCTAAGCGAAATATTTTATCGTTTTTTATGTCAAGAATTAATTTAACGATATATATAAGTTAATATTTCTGTTATTTGTTGAAAATTGAAATCGTCTATGATGTTTTAATGTTTATAATAAAACACAAAAAATGCGACATTTTATCCTTCGTAATGACTAATGATATTATTTGAATACGCATATAATATTATTACGCGATTTATACTTTGATAAAAGCTTTAAATAGTATTTTATTTTAGGTGTTTTTGTGTGCGCAATAAGTCGTATGTTGTTTCGTCTAAATTATTGTGACAAAAAATAAACACCATTCCCAGTTACTACACATTGTCTCTGACCATAGCTGAGTTCAAATTAAACATTTTAATAATAGATTCAATAACGCATACTATGATTAGTCGCTAGTATGCGTTTTGCAGTTATATAACTTATGTATATTGTGATGTTATCTTGGATTCCTAAGATTCTTATTCATACATTCTTTCATTCTTTCTTGAAAATATATAACAAATTTTATATCGTTGATGGTCCTTGGTTAAAATAGCTTAACACCGTGCATACCATGCATATTATGTTATGATTGTGTAGCCGCTGCGGTACTTGCCAATCGTATACATACGGACGGTCAACCGGAAAATTAAAATGCATCTTCAGGGTCTTCTTCACTTTTTTGAGTGCTGGTCTACATAACTTAATTATATATTTATATCATGTACTTACGATTTGCATAATTGTGTACCGTTGTGTCTGTACAAAATTTGAAGTTTTGAACAGTGCTAAACATTTTCTTCTTATTTTTTTTTCGCAGCATTCCATGATTTACTTTTATCACCACTATGAGCTGCCGTATGTGCTGCAACAAGCCCAACTGCAGCAGGTGATCATCCAGCGGCAACAGCAACAGCATCATCACCAACATCAACACCAACACCAGCCAACTGGCGGGGATTCTTTGCGGCCTGAAGGCAGAAATCCGATGGAGGTGACCATCAGGCCGGTTGTTCAGAATTTTAGCCTGATGAACGGACTAAATAACCTGGGACGTTTGCGGACGGTGCTGTTGCGCCGGCGGAGGGTGAGGACTTTCGAGCCACCACCACCGCCACCAAACCCAACCCCAGTTACTCAACAGAATACGTCTCCACAGTCTCCGCGGACGCCTTCTGATACGACCGGAAGTGCTAGTTCGGAAAACGTTACGGCAGCGGCTCCTACTGTCACAATGCAATAGTGCGCTTTTATATACCCGCGATGAGCTGCCAAACTACCTACCACCTATATACCTTACATACCTATCTTACTTACCTATAATACTCCTACTACAACAACAGTAACCACTATTACCATAACGACGATGACAACAATTGCTACTACTGCTCCTCCTGCTATTATTGTAATACAGTTTTTACAATGCCGCGCAGATTAAATTATAATATATATATATATTATATATTATAATAAACACATTAACGCTCTATAATCTGTGATATATGATACACGTGTGATAATGGTGACGACGACGACGAAAACATGTAAAACGATGTATATAATATGTATATATATATCACGGGATTCGAAACGGCAGCGGCATATGTATAGCGATCGTATAATAATAATTATATATTATATTGCTTTTGTTATTATTATTATTTTGTATTTTATATTTACTTCTTCTGAAAACGGTACAAGTGAGCGTCCGGAGTTCATCGTTTTGACGATATAATATTTATCATGTAATAATATTATGTTTATCGCCGTTCGCACAAATTCATTCGCGTGATTGCGGGGCCAAGTGAAATTGCGGCTGCTCTGCTGCTGTCGTCTTGCTGTGGCGGTGAAAGTAGCGTCGGAAAATATAAGTGGTGACGGAGCCCGGGAACGTTTTTTCTTATTTTAGGGTTGTATTTGTTTTTATTTTCACTCTACCTAGTTTGTAAAATACGATTGTATATTTCTTTTTGTTCTATAGCATTTGTAATTAATATATATATTTATATATATATTATATGTTAATTATTATATGCCACTTGTTATTTTAAAATATTGATATTATTATATAATTATACCGCCGTACTATAATATAACGTGCAGTGTATATGTTGTGTATGACGTGTACGTAATTTTTTCGAACATTAAATTATATTATATAAACATGTACGAAGTTTTTACTGTTTTAATGTTTTAAATGATTTTTTTTTCTATCCACATAGGACACGTTTCATTTGTTCCTCATCCACTCGATGTCAACAGCACTGTAGACAATAAGATAATATTTCATAAACGAGTATTAATAAATCGCTAGTATCGAATATGCATACCGCCTTGGAATAGTATTACGAAGTAGGCCGCGTCTGAAGATATGTTTTATTGTTCATTGAAAGTCAGCAGAGATCACGTGTGTATCTGTCTGTTTTACGGAAGCCGGCGAAGTCTACAGCTTACCGCAGTTTTTATGATTGACAACTGACAAGAGGAATCACACACCAACACAGGTATACACGTCCTACATTAAAAACCGCATATAGGGGTTTACCCAGGTTTACCTTATCTGTTCCTCGTCGGTACACCCGTCAACTGCAAAGAGTGCAAAGATAGATCGTTAAAAACCAGCGCATGCGTAATTATAGTACTACTATTTTCCGTTTTTAATAACGACTCGTTTTGTGTTGTATGGTCAGTATCAATATTAAAACAGATGGGTTTCGTTTAGATTTCTGTTATAAAAAATGTATTTACAGTTTCAGTAGTACCCGGTTACAACAGTATATACACTTTGATTTGTCGGCTCGGAGCGTTTTACTTTTAAATTTAATAATGAATAATTAACTTATTCAAGCCCTTTTTACGCGGACTGGTAGAGAGGATATGGTTGAAGTATAAGCAGGCAGAGTGCTGGGCTCTTACCTCTCATAATTTTTTTACATTTGAATGCATAATATAATTGACCCAGTGGGAAGAAGAAATAGTGTTTAATGCCGAAAAAAATAATTAAGTGTACGGTGGGTATTAGACTGGCGTATATAAGGAGAGCGTAAATAAAATTCCACCGACGTTTCAAGGCAGGGAAATATAGCTGTTGCGGCTTCGAGGTGAAATGTCAAGGTTTTTTGACCAGGATATATATATATACTATATATAGGTAGTATATATTATGTACAGTATATACCATACCTTAACCGCGTCCCTTATTTTTCTTTAATTTCATACCCCTCCTCGCCCTCTTATGTAAAGCTTTTCCCTCGAGTGCCGTCACTGCCGGGTTCTTTGTACACTATCACACTCACCCTTATTCACTGCGAGCGGTTTTGACGATTTTACTTTGTGCTGCGTGTGTTTTTCTTGACCGGTAACTTATATTTTATGTATTGCACTTATACATAATAATTATTATGATGTGGGTAGTGGGTACTCAATATGTATCTACATTGGTGCGCATATGTTGTGGAAGTTCAAACTTCTGTAAACATTTGTTATTTATTAAAAACGAATATTTATATAATACATACCTAGGTACTAAGATGACTACAACCGCACAGTAAACTACTGCTGCTCTCCGTTTCTCAGAGGGATGATAATAGTAAATAGTTGAGTAGATCGGACATTTAGCGTAGCGTAGCGTATAAATCGTAGCAGTGATTGATGCACTTGGTTCCTGAATATATTAATGCGATTGAGTTTATTAATTATATATAATTACATAATACACAGGTATGGTCGGGTAAATAGTACGTATACAAGTGTATATTTTTTTGTTGTATTTTATGTTTTTGTTAATAATTATCATGAATGACGAACGTTCTAAAATAAAAATGTTAGATGAAAAATTGAAAAACCACTTCTTGAAATCTCGGAGCTGCTTTTCAAGATTACATTAAAAACTCATTTACGGAGGTTAACTCGTGTTATTTTGACAATTGTATTACTATAAAATTTAAATTTGCAACTATAAATATATGTTTAAAAAAATTAACGCACATCTTCCAAAGGAGCAATACATCTACCACCATCCACCCCTTTAATATGCCATGGGTATATGAATACATATTTATGATAATTTGTTGTGAATAAAAAAATAATGTTTGCAGTGCACATTAATCATGCTGTACAGTATAATATAGGTAGATAGTTCCGGGTCACCTTATTATTTATATTTTAGAGTTAATTTTATCGTGCAGGGTGCGCCGAATACACGGTACATATATACATACATTTATACATATTATGTATTATGGGTATTATGTAATAATCTGATCAACCGAGCTGGTAGTTGTAAATTTCTCGGCGGCGGTAAATCGTTGACATGTGTGGGAATTTGCTTTAAACTTCATAAGTATATGTATACGACAGAATAAGGTTTGAGGAATAAACTATCCACACCCCTATAATCACGAATATAGTAAACGATTTTATTTTCCTTATTCTATATCATTTAGTGAAAGAAATGTTTGTTTGGCGTGCTTTGCAAGACATAGCAGACATGTTTAGTTAAGTACAAATTTTAGGGGAAGAGCTGAAGTTAAAGAATAAAATTCAAAATTTAAAAACACCTACCCGTTACCTACACGTATGTATATGTATTTATCAAAAGGCAATATATTCATGGGTGAGGTTTATTGACTCAAAAACTAATCGACCGATTTTAATAGAAATTTCGAAGATTTTTCTTAGGTATAACAGATAAATTTAGCGAGATATTTGTAGTTTGTATACTACATCAGATAGGTGGTGCTTAATAACTGTTTTGTTGTTAATTATATGGTATATATAATCTTTATTAGCTAATAATAATTTTTGCGGACGAATTCATGTAATACAACTAGTAGTACAAAAGGAAAACAACAAATATGGGCATACCTAGCAATTTATGGTTGTACAATTTACACAAGTTATCCAATTTTTTCCAATTTTTTTAATTTTTATATTCGTTTATTTCTTAAAATATCTTATCTTTAATAATAAGTTATAATATTATATAGGAATATCCATGGCTAAATAATTTAGCCATGGGAATATTATTGCAGTAATTTATAATGTATCATATAGGTATTGGTTGTTGTCCGTATCGTACAATCTGCGTACAATATATTTATATGACTATTTTATTTATTTATAATATATAAACGCCAAACGGCAATTTTAAAATATTAGATTAAGTATAAGTTTAAAGTTAATAGATACAATAATAGTATAATAATACAAATACACACAAAAACAGAACATAATATGGAAAAACACAACATAATATAAACTAAATGGTAATACCTTAATTTAATAATATAAAACTATAGTACAACATATTTATAACCAGTACCTATATTTAATTACATATTAAAATCAAAATTAAGATAGTTCAGATTACGAAGCATAGTGTGCAAGGGGTGATTATGTCCGTATAATGTATTGTGATAACTGATAATACATTATGTATAATGTAATGTAGTATTTACATGACTAAACACGTAATATTATTACTTACTATTTTATTAGTTATTACTAGTATTAGTCTATTTTTTCCCCAAAATATACTTTTTAAGTTAATATAATATATGTATAGTCGTATGGATAATAAAAAAAATATTTGTCTAAATGGGTTTGTTTATAATGTCAAGATTTAAAAAAATAAAAAAGCGGGTTTTTTTAAAAAAACGATAAGAATACGTCGGGCGTACCCGAATAGTCCTGACTTACAATATTTGTGCGCTGAATTATTATTATAATACAACCACATTATTGTGTTATTTTCAAACCAATTTTATTTTTATTTTGTATACATACGCTACATTTATAATAAATTTAACTCAACATAAAAGTGTGTACACTACTAAGTACTAACATGTTAACACGTATGCTTCTTTAAAATAAACATAAAGGAATATTATAGTTTTATTTGTTCAAAAATGTGCGAATGCAGTAGGCGGGTGATGTGTAGTGGCTACTGTGCGTGGATACTTCTACCATCGTTTTCGCTAATCCGTTCTCAAGAGGAGAGGCGTGAGTGGTGAAAAACGAACGTTATTCGAAAGTACGTTTTCTTATATTTTCGAGTATGTCTATATAATATACACTGAGGTTTTTTTTTTTTTTAAAGTGTTTGTCATCAACAAGATTTTAGAAACATCAATATCCGCGCGTTTTTCGCCTAAATAAACAACAACTAATAACAAAAACTCAGGTTGGTACATGAAATATTTCGTTATGGTTTAGGTATTGGTAGGTATTATGTATAAATATTTATTATTGTCAGCAAATTAATTTGATTATCTCTTAATAAATTCTTAATTGAAAATTTTAGTTAAAACGGGTGAGCTGTGTGTTTAATACACGCCAACTTTACTGCACGTACTTAAATGGCTAAGATATAATAATATGTTGGTAAATTGCGTATAATATATAAGATGATTATTTATTATTTTTTTTTCGTATGGCGTATATAGTCTGGGAGAAGGCCCGAAGGCCTAGTTCGGACGCCTAATTGGCAGAATTTCTATTTGGGCACCCGTAGGTTTCTGCCATGCCCGGGGTGGGGGATGGCAGTCTCTCTCCAAAAGATGATTATTTAATCGCTGTACGCTGTTGTTTTTTTTACATAATTTTAAGTTTAAACAATATATTTGACAAACAAGTTTTTTGTTTTTTTTTTCGAATGAATAATTCTACTTTTACTTTCAAATTCAGAAAACTTATAAGCATAAAAATAATTGAACCAGCAGTTAATTTTACAAGGTATAGTTAACCATTTGCCATTTCATTCTGCTCATCTAAAATTTAGATTTTTACCAAAAACATTAATTTATCAAGAAAATTACTACATGTATATACTTAATCGATTCGAAGATGCTCTGTATATTTTTCTACGAGATATTATGTACAACCACGTAGTATATACTATATAATGAGTAGAACTCGAGGTAGATAATAAAGATAATATAATAATGTCTGGATGAGGAAAGTGTTCGCTATGTAGGTACAACTTCATTACTCAAGTGAATACCAGAACCACGTTTATACAATTTATTGTTAATATTAAACAAACTTTAATAAGTGTTGATTCGAAAACATATTTTTTGAGTGTATTATAGATTCTTCCATAAATAGAAATATTAAACCAGATATTATAGTCTGTTGCTGAAATAGTAGCATAGTGGCTGAACCCCACACAGGGCCAAAAAACATTTTTTTTTTAACATTAAATTATACATTATTATTGCCTATTTTTACAATTAATATAAACTATTATATTGATGAATGATGATATTTTTTTAAAAATGTTATTTTTATGTTATAGTCTAGATATACATAATTAGTTCAATATAGTACATGATAAGGTTTATGGCAATCACCAAATGCTCATTTCGTTGACATATTTCATAGAATTTCGTTTTAGATTTAAAGGTACTAAAATTGGTTATAGAATAGACTATTCTATTCTATAATGTCTATAATCAATGGTACTGGCGATTACGTCGGATCGGCATCCGTTGAATTTGATCGACAACTATGATAATAATAATAACGACTGTCGGACGTCGGTGACATGAAAATCTCGTTTGGACAATAAATTCAGTCCGTTCGATTTTTCAGTCGTGAACGTTGTGTTGAGCACGTATATTATATACTTTGTGTTTAAAAAAATCTGAGTCAAAATGAGTAAAAAACGAAGCAAACAGTTGATAATACTGACTCTACTGAACTATAACAGTATTAAACCGTAAATTCCAGCAATCAATGATCCGTCTAATCCTCAAGAATTATTTGCTTCACCGTCAACATTTGATATTATTGGTAATTATGAACATTTTTCTTTTTATATCATGTCAATACATTATTTGTTGATAAAAAAACTCAACGATAAAGAAAAAAATTAAGTTTACAAAATGTGTTGGTCCCGAATAATAATTACAATTTTTTCTAATCAACAAATTGGCGATCAAAATAGAAAATTTAATAATTTTGGTAAAATTAATTGTTTACAAATGGTTAACGTATTCAAAATTGAAGATGGTGGTTTTTATAAAGTTTGCGTATTATTTTCATCTTCTGAGGTGTTATAGTTCCAAAGTTATTTTAACTAAAGTCAACGATGCTAAATGTTTTATCGTACGTCTGTAATCGCAGACGAAAGTTTGATATTTCATCATTGAACAGTTCTCATTGTGTGTGTAAAATATATTGAGTCAATCAAAGTGCACAATTTTAAAACGTGCACCAGTAGAATCAACTTGGGGTCAAAATTTAGTAAATATTCTTTAAAAAACATGAATACATGTGATATTAACATAAATTATTTATGCAGACAAGGATTCTATGAGGGCATGGTCTGTAGCGATGGGTGGGCAATTTAAAGGTGTCTTTATACTTTAATAATATAGGTATCTAACTATTTTTCTTATACGGTTAGCGCTGAATTACTTCGTTATTGGTTCTTTATAAACATCACCCTACCCAACTTTAAGATGTCGCATATAAGTAACACTTGGCCCTTATGTTACTTTGAAAAATAGTGAATGATATTCGTTGTACAAATGTGTAATCATAAAATATTTTTTGAAATTAAAAACACTCGAGGAAAAAAGTGTTCAGATATATTTTCGTGTTACTATTAAATCTTCCTATTGCGTCTACAATATCGTGTACAATTTTTTTAAAATAATTAATAAAAGTCAAAAGGATCGCAACAATTTTTTTCCTTTTACATCGATCATATTTCACGCGCATTCATATAAACGATTTCGGGGGTTGACGTGAATAATATTATGCGTATATACACAGTTTGTCAAATCAGGGGCTGTATAATAAATTAAACGAATAATAACGAGGTCCGAAAACAGCGTAATTGTATCTGTATACCTATAGGTAAAATTAATTTTAGGTAAAATGTCACTTAAAAACCATCATATATATAACAAAGTATAATATAATATATTTATTATATTATTGTTAGTAAAGTAAGAAACATCCCTAATTGGACGAAGTTGCGGTGTATAGGCTATTTTTTGACGTCACGGAAAAGTGGTCATAATATAATAATAAAAATAATAATGATAAATACATCTTATACTCATATACTTTACACATGCTAATAAATTGACAAATATATATATGTATTATGATTCGTTTTAAATATCCCCGGTGTATAGGGCGCTCTAAGAAATCATAACGTAGGTTTTAACTTCTAAATTATTTATGTAGCACGTTCGTGTTTTTTAGTCATGTATTTTGGTGTCCTGAAAATAATAGTATAATAATAATAATAGTAAAAAACAGTTAACATATTCTGTATTTCATTGAAACGACCTGTATGACATTTATTACTCTTTCATATTAATATATTTTAACCCTATTAGAGGTATAATTCTATAAAATGAAAATAATAATAAATATAAGAGTTGTTATTATAATATGGAAATGGTATTAAATCGAATCAATTGTTTTCAGGATTTTTTAAAATGTTTGTTGCCCATCCTCTCTATGACCAAAGGCGATAGTTACCGTTTGAGATTGTGAATCACAGGCATTTAATAATTGTTGACTTTTTAATTTCTCAATAGATTTGTATGAAATACACTCATTAAATTAACAGAACGAAATTACCGCTTAGGTAGGTATCGATTAATTTCACAATTACTACAAATTAGCTGTTTGTTGATCATTAACAAAATTAGTTTTCGTTTTGTTTACTTTATGTTATATCGATTACAAACTACAATATAATATATCTCTTAACATTCATACACGTATATAATATTATGGTGGGTATACATACACAATTCATCACTCTTGTCAAATCACTACAAGAGAATGCACCCCTCGTTGGAGGGTGCTAACAGGGTGTACTTAAAGCACTTCCGGTTTTTGAATGAGCAACCCGGTTTTTATCAATTCAATTATTTACTCTAGTCATACAACAACCTGATATTTTCACCCGATACAACGATAGGCGCATATAATAGTAGGATGAGCACGAGGTAGTAAAAAAAAATATGTTACTGTATAATATTTCATAAAATATGCTTGTTGTTATAATATCATGTAAATATTGATAAACCGTTTTGTCAAACTCACGCTCAGACTTCGGTTTCAGGTGCAGCATATTGTCAATCCACCAAATATATTTTTTTATACTTTTTTTTTTTTGAGAACCTCTATAAAATCTTTCCTGACATATCCATAACCTCTTATTTTAAGAAATTATAACTGATTTAAGAAATATTTTAGATGCAATTACTGGCTCGGATGCGCTTCACTTTGATTTTATTATTTTGTACATAAAATCAAAAGTAAAAATACTCAAATTATAAATGATTGAAACATTAGCGAACTTTGTTGACAGATAGTAGTATTCTAATATGATTTTTTAAATCACAACAATAAGTTTCAAATATAATAATTATTTACGTTTATTAAAATTATGAATCATGGTATATGACATAGGTAATTATTGATAAACTATACAATGACCAATATTTTATAACAGCTAAGTACATTTACATAGAATAAAATTAGAATTAATGAAAATTGTACTAAAGTATAAAGTTATGTTAAAAAATTCAAGATGAAAATTACATTTTAGTGATTAGTATCAATGAAAACATATTTTCCATATATGCGAAAACATCTGAAAATAAAATGACATTATGTCAAACTAGCATGTTTTAATGATATTAACGCTAATTATAAAAAAAAAAAAAATATTTTTTTTTTTTTTACTTTAACGCTCTTGGTGATTCCGCATACAGACTTAATAGTTTAGAAGTTAATTATATATGTGTAATTTATCTTAATGTAGGTATATATTCGAAACACTGACAGTGTATAATTTGAATAAAGCGAATACTTATATAATATTATATTGTGTACACGAAATATAGTTTGCATATAATTTAATTTGATCGCCTTGGGATTTCCACAAGGTTTGCCTAATCAAACTTTGGATTTGTTGTTGGATCGAAAACTTTTATAATTCAAAAATATTCTTTCTGTTCTCTATTCGCATTCATTTAACCCACATAATATGTCGACGATATCACATGAGTAGTGAGCAGGCACATCATAATTAATAAATGTATATTGTTGATATTATTTGATAATAATTTATAAATTATTATTTGATGCATCATACTGGGGTAAAAATATGCAGTGCATAATATAATAATAAATTTATAAAATGTTTTATGTGTACCGATGATGCCTTTACGAATTACCAATAATGGTCGCGGAGAGCATACAAACAAGTGTTGTACTTTTTTTTTTTTTATAATTTTAATAAAGCATAAATATATATTTATTTACTACTGGTTTAAAAATTGTCTTGATTTCATTCATCATGATTTATCGTGACATATGACTATGTATTTTAGTAACAGAAATGATCAAACGGCGACATAGATAGGCAAATTGGGTACACGATCTTCATTTTTTTTCTCAGTATCTAATAATAATATAATTTTAACAATATATTATTATCGTATTATAGGTATGGCATTTTTATCTTGAGTTTAAAAAATAGAATTGTGGAATTTATAATGAGTGGTCACTTTTTAGTAGCCACTGCTGACAGATTTTCAAAATCTGTACTCTCTAGTCTCTAAGGCGACTTAACTAAGACACTGATAAAAGATGAATACCTCCATACTTGTATATTTAAAAAAAAAATTTAAAAAAAACTGCTAAATATTTTAGTTTTATGTTATACTGTTTGAATTTATACGTATTGTAATGATAGTAAACACAACGTTCCAAGAATGTTTTGTTAAATATTTTGAAGGTCCGTAAGCTTGTATATAATAACACTTACCCTCATATTATATGTTTGAAAATATTGAAATAGTTAAATGGTAATATATTCACGGAAATGTTTTAAAATGTTGTCACAGTGTAATTATTTTTAAAACGTTTTAAAAATGTAAAAAAATGTGTAGTATAAATACTGCATAAGATTGACAGATATAAATTCACTGTCAAGAAATACATTATTATTTGATATAGTACCTATTAAGAAGTTAATTGAAAACTATAAGCTATACATTTGTCAGTAAAGTAGTAAATCGATTTAGAAACTACATAGGTGTCGAAACTCAAAACTTTGAAAATTGACTTTATTAGGAAATAAGTGTACCTACTTAAAGTTTGGTTATCAAAAACATAGCTTGTGAATAAATCGAATTGATTATATGTTTGTAATTAAATTTATAATAATTTTAAATTGATTATTAAATAGTTAAAACTAAAATACTTACAGAAATTTTTTTACTCAAACCGGGATAATAATTATTTTTTGATTCCATCGATTTGTCAGTATCAGATTCGCAAGGTAGGTATTTCTATTACCATTTCATCTATATATACAGTTTATTAAATTAATTACTTGTAAAGTGATGGATTACACATTTATTACAATTTTTATTTCTTAAATGTACTCACCATAAGAGTAGTAATTTAAGCATACACTTATATTATAATGTTGAGATGTATAAATGGGGTAGTAATGGTAACCTTTACACTATTAAAAAGAAGATTAAAGATATGAAATAAAAATTTTATGTATAAAATAATATATTATGTATATATTTTTCATATTAGTATATAGGTGATAGAATTAAATTTTTATGATTATTGATATAGATTTATTCACTTAATCGTTAATTATTAATTAATAATATACATCTATAATTTAAACTAAAAATACCTTTTAATTTTAAATTTGTCATAAATGTTAAAAATATAAAAAGTATGTAAAAACTTCAAGGATGAAAAGTTATAGTAAATAAATACAAAATGTGAGATTACTAGAAAATAACTTTATTTTATTTATCTAGATAATATTATAAAAATTAAGCAGATTTTATAAGGATAAAATATTTTCCAACGATTTGCGTTTCTGTGTATTTTTTTGAATTTACACGATTCTTCACATAATGCATTTTTGAAGTAGCCAGGATATTGTATTTAAACAATAATTTTAGAAATGATCCATAATACTTATTATCTATAAAGGACATATATTATTATGGTTAAAGGAATTTATCTGATTTTAGACTCATCAGTTACCTGTTTGACGTTCCCATATTGAGATTATATTTATTTATTTAATAAATCCAAAGTAAATCTAGTTTAAGCAAACGTTTAATGGATTCAAATGATGAACTTGAAAAGTGGTTGAAACATTTTTTCGCTTTGTGCGCATGCAATGAATCAAATGAGGCGTTCTCGGAACTTTTAACGTGTGTAAGTGTTTTTGTACCTAATTTTTTAAACGTTTAAATATATTTTATGTTATTATATTTTTTCCTACATTATTAATAAATATAATTATCAATAATAAGTACAAAGTACGACCTATATAATTCTGTTGAATGTTTTTAAATAATTATGAATTTTTATTAATTCAATAATAATAATTAATAAATGATATATACAATACAAAATATGTGATATAATATGTGTACCTATCTGATAAATGTGATGTTCATTTTCTTTTGTTATATATTCAATATTTTGAAGTTTTGTTATTCAAATAATTATTTATAGTACTTAATAAAGTTATATAAGTAATGGTTCTTGCATACAGAGATATGGTGGAAATATGATGTGACAATATGTCGCACGAAAAGAAGCAAGTTAAAAGATTAAATCGTACTACCGAGAAAGGCGTAGAGGGCCACGTACGAGCAACCGCGTATGGAGTTATGAAGTAAGTAGTTTGTGGTGAAATAAATAAGTCGTAACATTTTTCTAAGTTTTTTAAATCGAAAATGTTTCTAAGTCCAAACTACCAAATTCTGACAACGGGCTTTGACTCTTATTGTAAATCACATCTGAAAAAGGCCTATCACATACTCTCCTATTGGGCCCTTCCTCCTCTACTTTCGGTAAAATCCCTTCTAGTCTAGCAATGCGCATCGTCGTGTTACCATTATTTACGTCGTGTCTTCGGACTCATGCGTATATTTGATGATTCTATTATCTTTTGGCGTCCAGATGGCGAACCTTTCACATCCAAATCCTTTAGATTAATGTAATTCTTAGTTGTATCTATCTGGTTAAAACTACTGAGTTGTACCTAACTCGCAGCGTTACCTTTACATAAAAAGTTGCATATTATACAACTTTAATTACAACATAAATTGGTTTCGGTTCATGGCTGATGATGACTTTAGCGGGGCATATAAAATCTACCTCATAATTTAGTTTGATATTGTTGTACCCTTTTCCCTCTTGTTATAATATACTGAAATGTGTTGTCGTGGTATCTTGTTATATTGTTAAATAGGATATCAGAGCACGTAGCAAAAGACAAAGCAATCGTATATCACTGACGTGGGAAGACACTATGTTTAACATCAACATCTACTTAGTTGAATTATATGTTATTGTTGTAGTGCGCTATATATACGCCAACACGTGAATCGGCCGCGTGCTCAGAATAATCATCACCTGTGTATAGGTTTATTATTTATTTATTTATTAATAATATTATATTATTGATATAATATTGAATGTTGATAAGATTCAAATGTGGGTTTCAAAGTAGGTATATTATTTTGCTTTTTTTATATTTTAAGTATAATTTATAATATATTTAAAAAAAATTGTTATTTATTTAATTCTAACATGTTCTTATAACCCTGATTACTAATTGCGTCCTTTACGAATCTTAAAGAGTTTTAGACGCAATTCGTGTATTATAGATAGTTGCATTGATTATAGAATATAGAGTATAGACTATTCTATAATCAATGGCAGTAAGCACTATTTTACAGGATGCTCCCGCATTGAATATCTCACCGCAGGCAACCTCGAGTTATTATAATATTCCTACCACCCGCATAATATCTTCATAATAAAATATAATGAATAATAATGATGTACGTGTAATATATATGCTCGCGAGTAGCGCACGAGTACCTGTTGACCACACAAACTGCACGTGTTCGAGTTGAGTTTCACCGGAAATATCGTTCGTCTTACTCCTGCGCTGCCGGGTGTTTTTATTTATTTTTTTTATCGTTTCTCTTTTATTGTACTACGGATTGAGTGAAAATTAACGTTTGTGGTCTGTAAGTATAATTTTTAACGTAGGAAACCGGAACGGAAGAATACTTGTACGTTGTCTTGCTATTGAGACGCATTATACATTTATATCGTTAGTATGGTGAATGATAAATATTATAAATTTTCTGACGAGTCCAATTTATGAATTTTTCATAAATATTAAGCGATTATTTATGAGCGCATTTAATCCATTATAAGAGTTCATTTCTAACTCAATTATGTTGGTATATTTTTTTGAAATCTAAAAACCAAAGTACTCGAGTAGGTACTATAATTAATGGTACACAGGGAATTCAAATAAAATATAATATTATACTATACATGATTTGAATCTATATATATATATAAATAAAAAAAACATATACCTAGTTAGTAGTTCAATATTAATATAAATTATAAAATGATGAATTAATGATTTTTATTTTTAGAAGTTTTTTTTAAAAAGTTTTATCAAGCTTGGAAGAAGCTATTATTCAACATTAAATTTGAATGACGTTTTAAATAGTCAATTTAGGGCTAAAGTTTAACTCGGCTTAATAATAGCAGCTATAGTTTTATAGCTAATATATGTATTTATTATATAATATATAAATACAGTCAGTACCTACATACAATTTTTGAATGAATTTGCTTACGACTTATAGAACGGATTCAATGGATTTTATAATAAATTACTAACATTACCCACGATAAAAATCGAATATTCCATGGTAAATTAATCGTAGTTGCATTTGATCTTTATTATTTTTATTGTTCATTTTGATTATTAATTTTTTCTTATAAATGATGATATTTTTAACTTTTTAATATAGTTCAGAAATTAATGTTTATAATTTTATATACATATATGATATGATATAGTATATTATGTATTAATATCAAATATAATAGGGAAATACAATTTACTCGCTCCTACATTGAGATAGGTAGATAGAGTTATAATAATATACTGAAAATTAAATAATATAAACTACTATATTATATATTTAGTAAAAATAAAAAAAAAACCAACATGATTATTTTGTAAACTGAATAGATTTTAATATTTTAATAATAATAACAATGGGGGAAAAGGATAAACAGACAAATGTAAACGGTTCATTAATTTTTTTTTTGAAAGCGTTATAATTCATAAAATGTCAACTATAATAATATAATGTACTTATCAGATTATGTTTAAAAGTTTTTACTCATCATATAACTTCATTTTTCTAGAAAAATACTTAATACAGTGATTCAGTGGCGGCTATTTCATGGAAAAGGTGTATCATGTGGTAAACTTTTAATTTTGATGGAGGTGGTGGTAAGATTCTTTCTGAATTATCCTGAGTGAACATTATGATAAACTATGAAGTAATTCTATACATTTGTTAAGAGTCTTTCTATATTTTGTTCTTGTAATAACCAGTGTATTTTTTTTTTTTTTAAGAATCTTAAAATCTTAAAAGAGTTGTTCTGTTTAATTTCTTATGGAAGTATATTGTAAATTTTATGACCAATATATAAGTATGTGGATTGTGTTAATTTTTTGTGCATAACAAACTCATTTTATTTCACTACACAATTTTCATATTCTAACTGCGGCTAGTGGTGCAGGTGAATCAAATGTATTTAAGTGAGTAGTCATTTTTCATTATAGAAAAGTTATAAATAAGTCATATTATTGTATTTTTTAATCGTCAACCGATATTAAACGTATTAATTAATATTGTGTGGTTTACACTGTACTTGTATATCTGAGACATGGTAAATTTGAAATGTGATAAAACCACAGCGTGAAACTATATTGTTATAAATATTAACTAATGTAACGGAGAACAAGACAATCGGATCAATAGCGGCCGATGTAATATATGAAGATAATATTAAAATTTTTATTTAGAAATTATTTTATTTTATAAGCCATATAATAATGAATAACTAATATTTAATCATTTAATTCATAAAAAAATATATTATAGAGATAATATTTATGATTTTTTATAAAGTTCGATAGTTAACAAACAATTAAAAACCAGGTGACCATAATTACTACCTATGACATAATAAATAATAATAATAATAAATAAAAATAAAAAATTTAACATGATTTGCAGTTTCAATAGTTTTCAAATTTTTGAACATCTCAAATATATAATATAATATTTTTTTGAAGATTTTATTGTTAGTGATAAACTGATAAATTGATCATTCTTTAAATACAGAGCATTCTATTAGAATTTCTGGACAGTAGAAAATGTTTAAATAATTATTTATACGGCCTAAAAATGCCTGGTATTTTAAAATATTATCAGATTTTTAACATAACTTGTAGGTACCTACCAGTAAATATTTGGAATACACGTGTATAACTCGTATAATTATAACAATTAGGCTTGATTTAATCATCGTAATAAAATCTATTTAATATACATGAACGGAGTTTGTTTTTTTTTTACATATAGTAAATATAAAAAAAAAAAAAAATAAAAAATTGATAAAACAAAGAATACGAGTTTTAAATTTATGTTACTACAACTAAAATAACACTTTTATATGTGCTAAAAGAACGTAAGTGAAAATAATAATTATAAATTTGTTTGGTAAACATTTTAAAATTAACAATCAGTAATATCGCTGGGCTGAACCACTTGTAGGTATCTTTTTTTACCACCATGAATTTCTAACATAGTGAGGGGGTCTGCGTTAGAATTTCTTCCCCTTACACAACATCGTTTATTGAAAGATATATATCAGAGGTTCCCAAACTATGGTATGTGTACCATTAGTTGTATACGAAAAGCCACATGGCGGTGGCACGTGTAAAACCATATTACAGCATAGAAAATAATTCGAATTCGTTATAAATGTTTGTAAGAACACGGAAAATCTGATATTATTATAACATATTGAATTTATATTATAAATCCTCGATAAACCGAAGAATACTACGTTTTTAAACAACGGGACATGATGTTTAAATAGTTTTAAATAAGACGTATACAGTTACCCTAATATTGGGAGTAACATCAGTAATATTTTTACCATGTAGGAACTTACTAGTATATTTTTTTTCGCAGTGTAGGAACTAAGTAATGAATTTCTATTATGCTCGCTGGTCTCGTGTATAGGAACACTAGAAACTTACATTCGTTCGACTTACTGACGTACAAAATAAAAATTATTTGCCATCTACCATCCTACCCTTGGTTCCCAACGAGAAGGAATTGTAAGAGCATGATTAGTGGCTCTTCCGACGGAATCACGTGTATAGTGTTCTAGGTAAGTATGTGTAATTCAACTAGTTATACCTAACGATAATTTTTTTTTTTTTTAACTACTATATTATAACCAACATAGCGTGCAAATGTTTTTGAAGTCTGAATTAAAAGGTTCGAATAATTGTTAAGTAAAGATATTATTTATTAACATAATATATAATATAATATTTGCGTGTGTTACATAATAATTGCTTTTGGTTGGCAAAATGTTTACTGACGACTATTCAGACGAATAGTTAACAATTATTTCTTTATTATTTCCATTTAACATTTTATTGATTTCAACGTCAGTCGTAATTGAAAAGCATGTAAAATATATATAACAATATGATATTTTCACAACAAATGAAAACTTTTATTTTTTGTACCACATTGTATGTACCTACGTAATTTATTTATATTTCTGGTAAACTTTACCGATTTAAAATCAATCAGTAAAATACTTAAATTAGTTTTTAAACTACTAGCGCTTCGTCGATAGAGTTTACTTAATAGTTATATTATAATAACGTACAGTATAGTTAGTAACATTTTTAACTTTAACATTTGATTGTTATTCGAAATAAATTTATATTTTATAGTGTATAAAATTACATTTTTGTTAAAGAAATTGCGAAAAGAAAGGAACTTCAAAGCAAAAGCTGGAGTTTTTTACGATATTTTAAAAAACAGAAATTTAATTTTGTTATTATTATTATATACAGTTACTGATGAAATCGGAAAAATAAATTGAAACCTAAATTAATCCGTACAACGTAGTAGTGTTGTTACAGATAAAAATAAACCGTAGGTAGTACTTGTTCGCATTGTTGCATATATACTTTCAAATTTTATAATTATTGTTGTTATGTTTAAAAAATTGTATTGATATACATAAAGGTAAGATTATTCATATTTATGAGTATTACGCACCTCAAATTTGAACTATTAACTATAGTTTTGAAAACGTCAAGGAATAATACATTTTTAAGTCTGAAGGAGAATTTCGTTAGTCGCAGGTTTAAACTTCTACCAATGCATTTTGAAAGGTTTTGACATTATGAATTAAATTCAATGAAAACACCTGTTTAAAAACCTAAAACTGTTTTGCACAATATATAAATACTGCATAACGGTAAACTGATCTGCAATGATTGTGAATAGGTAGGTTATTCAGCAAAAGTTTTGTTGTGTAATCTGTACTTAATTTTGATCTAATATGGAGTAAAATTGTCTGGAGTATTTTTGCGACTTTGAAATCCGAGATCACCACCGAATCTTATCCCGCAAACTCTTGCTGTGTTGACATTCAACTTAATCAAATATAAACTGAAAGCTTTTTTGTTTCAATTAAAAGTCTCGGTATTCACAATGGCTCTTGATTTTGTATATTATGCATGTACTCTAGTGAGTAGTGACTCTGATCAAATGATTTTATAGCTATAGAAATGCATGTAGGTACTATTTATTATATAGCGCATTTTATTTGAACTCGTAATATTTACGAATACGTTAGAATTCTATTAAATAATATATTAATACCATAATAGAATTAATGGTGTAGAACAAAAATAATTAATTTATAACGCAAAAACTAGTTTTTATCTTTTATTTTTTAAGAGTATATAATATACTTTAAATTCGCGTGTACTTATATCACGAACTAAGATAATATATCAACCTAAGTTGTTGGTTATGTTTTTATTTTTATCACTCGTCTTCTTGAAAAGTATATACATTTTTAAAAATATATTTCAAATCTAATACGAACTTTGAAGTTCATAAATTTATTTTTAATTTTCTTTAAGTTTCGGGTTAGGATTTTTATTTTTCTGGATGCTAATGTTCTTAAAAAAATATAATCGAAAATATTTGATTCATTGTTGTTGAGTGATGAATGTTGGCGGACCATGATTGAAACATTTCAATGTAGTTTGATATAGGTACAAACGGAAAACTCGGCTCAAAGCACAAACTAAGATGATGATCTTAGTTCGTGCGGTTCAAAGCGATGCGTCTACTAATTATAAAAAAAAATATATAATCTCTGTGTACAATGTCAATTTATAAATTTACGTTAGAATCGGTCATAACGCGTATGTGGTTATGCGTGGTTGTCCTCGAAAATGTATACTGTGAAAAAACCTATAAATGGTAAGTACTTAGTTATAATAATTATTATTTATTTTCATCGTAACATCATCAATCGGGTATTTTGATCGGGAATCTCCTAGTCTCAAAGGTATAATATACATCGGTCGGCATAGGTGTATTTTCAATATTGAACAATATACATGGTTAAAAATGGCTGACGAACGAATGTATATTATTTTATAAATTTTTTTATATTTTAGAATTAAATCATTCTCATTATTATAATATTATGTTGAAATAAATTATTATTATATACCTATACTCAGTAGAATGTATGTGGAGGTCTAGAAAATTGTATACTGAAATGTCTGAAATTACATTGAAATATGTCATATCTTCCAGATGCACTCTGTATGTGCAATGTGCATAATATTCTAATGCAAAATTCGAAATTTATTCTCACGTGAATCCGGAGAGTAGGTATACGGCAGCGTATATGTTTGTATTATAGTATTCAAATGATATTATGCATGCGATGTATGTATATGTTATCGATAAAGTGTTGAATGTATAATATACATTCAGTAGAATACATTGTACCATTGTACTATTTGCAATGCTTTACATTTAAATGTTATTTTATATAAATATAAATATGTAATGTATGATTTATATGACAGAAATATTGTATAACAAATTTGGAATACATTATAATTTATTAAAAATTAAAATAATGATTTACATGATAGTATTGTAGTTATAGTGCGTTACACAACAAACCAGCTACTAATAGGTACTTAAAATTTTATAATTTTAAATATTAAATTTAAAATTTGGCAGTACCGATAGATATAGTTGCTAATTGGTAGGTATATGAATAGGGGTCAGTAGATTTGATGTGAAATCAGTTGAATTGATTCACGCCTAGTGCCCAATTATAGCGATATTAATAGTACTATTACACGAGTTCTAGTCCTCTAAGTATAAGGACTATACTATAGTTATATAGTGTACAACTTGGTGAATAATTAATGGGGTGAGTCGTCACTGTGAAAATGTTCGTGGAAATTACATTGTAGATGTAATTTTGAAGGCTATGCCATTTTTATTTAAAACGATTCTATAATGTGTTATAGGACACTTATTACAAATAAAGTATATAATATATTGTAAATATAAGTTATATATTTAAGTAGTAAGTATATATCAGGGATGGGATGGACAATTCAAAGTTACTAGAGGTCAAATTTTTGATATACAAATGCTATAAAATATAGTAGGTATATCTATTAGCAAAATTAAGTAATCAGTTTTTTTTTTTAATTCACTACTATATTCTTCTTCTTCTTCTTCTTCTAATGGCATTTCTATTCAACTCCAAGGATTTTTAAATCTTCTTCTACCACGTCTATCCATCTTTTTCTCGGTCTTTTTCTTTTTACTACTATATTATCAAAACATATGTTAAAAAAAAAAAAATTAATATTTTATTTTTGTCATCAGCATTGGATTTTTTTCTCCAACCGCCCAAAATGTGCGTTACCTAGGTCTACATCTTGACCGCTGACTAACATGGGCATCCCACACACATAACAAACGACTAGTACTTAATAATCGTCTAAGACAGATTCGCCTCCTCCTTTCATCCAAACATGTCACACTACATAATAAAATTCTTATTTATAAGGTACTCTTCAAACCTATTTGGTCCTATGGAATTCAACTTTGGGAATCAGCCTAAGACTCTAACATTAACTAAATCCAAACATTTCAATCCAAATGCCTCCGACAGATAACTAAAGCTCCATTTTACGTATCGAATGATACTCTCCACAGGGACCTTCTTATTCCGACAGTAAAAAACGTCGCTAAAACTTTATACAAACGTTTCCACCTTAAACTTGCAAATCATCGTAACCCCCTCATCCAAAACATCTCTTCACTAACTCTCCCGGGCGACCCTGGTCGACGTTTATAGCGCAACTGGTGCCGTGACCAACTAGTCAACTAGCCAGCTAGTTGACTAACCACCACCACCCACGCCATGAAGTGCTACTACTGAATATCTTCTTCATTCAAGCCAACCATGACCTATTATAATATATCATTCCATCTATTGTGCTTATTGTAAATATATTTTATATAGATTGTACAAAAAAAAAAAAATAAATATGTGAAAAAAAATTTGAGATTAATAATTATACGTAATGGTTAAAAATATATTTTGTAAAATAGTATTATACATATAATATATATACATATAATATTTTTACAACTGATCGTCGAGATCATTATCAGAAGTTTTTAATTATTTATATTCATTTTATGCGTACAGTAAGGGTTTTTACGTTTTTACCTATTGTGTTTAAATTTACTTATCGGCAATCGCATATCGTATTATTTAAAATATTAAGCAGTTATTACTCACTAGTTTACTACTCATTTGACGATCGTACCTACTGGTGAACGGACTGTGGATGCAAATGCTAGCTGATTTGCAAAATGGACAAGTAAATTACCATTTTTATTTTTATTTTTAAGCGAATGAATTCATGGATCTAGGTATTTACTATTTTGTGTATTTACTACTTATAGGCATTAGGCACTATAATATGAATGTCATGACTTTAGACTTGTATATTATATGCCTATGTACATTGTACAGGTACTTTATGTATATTATAGTATAAAATGTCCGAGTTCTACAATTTAAAGTATCTGACCGTACAAAGTGTCCGCGTTCGCATTTAATGATCGATCATACAAAGTGACTCAGAACCATTTTTACTTCCGTTTATTATTTATTCTTATGGTATACCCGCATACCCAGTTAAGAATGTACGACACCTCCCCCCATATTTTTACAAATTATGTTTTCAGAATATTATGTAGAAATAATTTAAATAATGGGTTGCTGCTTGAAAATAAAGTAGAAATAAACATTAAGTTTCGTAATAGTCGCCGATAGGTATTTGTCAAAATATAAAATATTTTTTTCTCCTAATAGCTAAATACTTACTGAGAAACTAATAGTGTAGCGCATTAAATGATTTTATGGTTTACTCTGTGTAAACACTAAACAGACAATAGCTAAAACACTGTTATATAGTATTACGATCAGTATATATAACGGTATAATATATGTTCATGATTACGATGTCTCAATTTGTATATCTATATAGTAATGAACGACAGCATCTTCTCGACGATTTAATTTTTTTTCGGATTTGTCAACAGATTTGTATATGTACAAAGTTATAATGTTACTGTAATTAACGAATAAATTATATCGCTAAGCGTATATGATTTTTTGACGGTCGATTTGAACGCAACAGGCATAACGCGTTATAAATTAGTCATGCACGATTTAATTTTTGTTATAATTATAAGTTTATCGATTTAGATTCAATATAGCAGAAAGAGATGATGGTTAAATAAAAAATGATTATTGTTTTCAAATTTAATATCTGATAAAAGCTGATGTGATTATGGAATGTAATATCTTTAAAGACTAATGTATTTTTTTTAGTATCTAGCTGTTAAATTTTAAAATTAATTATTATTTTATTAGGTTAATTACGTTGAAAAATTACACATTTCTACTTGTCTAATGTATATAGACAATATGTTATGTACTATTTATAGGTGTCCTAAATAATTATTGAATGGGCTATATATTATTAGCTATTACCTTATAATAAAAAATGCAAATAACTATTATTACACTTACACGTATAGCATTGAGTATAGTTTCCAACCTCGTTTGAAAAATATGCGTGATTGTTTTATACTTGAATTAATTTTACGACGACCTGCAGAATTTAAGTTTGCTACACTTCAACACTTTGGTTATGAATCTTTGACTAAGAGGATAGTTATTGCTCTGAAAAACTTTAGAGAAATTAAAATCTTAGGAACGCAGCTGAACATTGTCAGAATATATGATATTATTTCGTATAATGATTTTCCACAATAGTAGTCACTTGAATCCTATAAAACTATAAGAGCGATAATGTATTAATATTTATATACAATATTAGTTGTAACAATGATTTTTTTTATATTATAATGTTGTATACCTAGGTATATTAGTGAAAAGTTATTTTTTACAATTTTCGTCTATGATAATGTATTTTAAGTTTTTTTGGCGGGGGGGGTTAGAGTATAAATATGTTATATTATGTAATAAAATATGAAATTATAAAAATAATAATTAAATTTCGAGAGGGGGAGTCTGAAACCTAACCCACTCCCTGGTTACGGCTTTCTTGAACAAAGGTTCAAAAAATTATAATTATTTGATCAACGAAGATATTTAATGATACAATGTCAATTTATCCAAGTCTGAAGTCAATAAATAAAAATTGGTATTTGTCGTTCTGACAGTAGCTTTTATATAATGGTGTCCGTATAGCGTGCTTACATAATTCAATTAACAAGTCATATATCATAATAAATAATAATATACGAGTCTTTATAACATGAAATACAGCGAATTTTTTTGGACTTGGAGGATTTCAATACTTTAAACTGAAATTACATTTGTTTTTGGCACGACTATCGGGTACGATATAATATTATATGTACACATATATTTCAATATTGATAATATTATACCCAAAATTTTACGAAATAAAATCCCCTCTTTATACAATTCAGCAGTTATGACTGTCATCGACAAATATATATATATTATAAATACGTAGGAAATTTAATTGACTCGTCGCATAACAACCCCAATCACTTACGCTATATACTTACACGGCGTTATATACTCACAATGGTGACAAGGTGGTGCGTGTCGTACTATAATACTAATTATATCGTTTCGGTATAAAATAACGATTTTTAGTCTCGGCGGGGAGTCATCTGTCTCGCGACAACAATAATAATTATGTGAGTGTCATACTCACCCCATGGTCCGTGTACTCAATATATATATATAGTAAATATTTGGTCAATCATGATGTGAGACGACAACGGTGGACTGCACACTAATAAAGAATTATAAATACTTGCGCACTGCGAGTGGGCCAAGATACCTATTTATAGACTACGCAATTATTATTGCTTATTTGCCACCCGTCGATAATATTATTCTTCCGGTTTTTCTCCGTTTTTCTGTTGGTTTTTTTTTTTTTTATCATTATTCGCTTACTCTATTTATTTTCCGAAGGCCACGTGAAAACATTAAACAATATGTTTGTAGCATCAATTACAGCGGCAGTTACTGGTAGCCTGTCGAGACACGCACACGTCTTATGTCTTATGTGTGTGTCTATCTTTACTTTTTACTATATGATATTATGCATTCCTAAATGAAAGCTACTCTTCGTATTGTTACTGTTTTACTTCAAAACTGTCAAATATATTTTAATAGGGTTTTCAATGTTGTGTTGTTTGATTTTACGGCAATAAGGCATAGTTTTATAGACCCAACTCCTGTCCCCGAAAAATTGAACGATGGAATATGATGTATACACCGATCGCTTTTAGTTGAAGAGACGTGATAAAAGGGGTAAATTCGATCTATTTTTTCATGGAAATCGTCAGCTGGTAATAGCACAGGAACATACGAGATTTTGCGTATGGTATAATGGCACCAACTTTTGGGAGGCGTAAAGCGGGCAAGAACAGTTTGGTTGCTGTTAATACATTAGTTTAATTATGTTATGGGGTATCTCTTTCGTATATTGTAGTTATGTGTGTGTCGAATGTGACTAAAAAAAAAAACAAAATTATTATCTTGTTACGTATCTTCCTTTAAAGTTGTGTTCGATATATGTTTTAAATATATTGCTATATATTTTGTCGAGAGTAAAAAAAGTATCGTATTTATTTCATACAGTCAAATGTAATATAACGAGTTATAAAATCGTTAAAATAATAATATTTTTTCGTAGAAAACTTCTGAAATTTTTTAGAACACAGAACCATTGCTTGTTTGCAATTCGTCGACGACATTTTTCTCTGTATTTCATTTGGTTCTTTTTTATCGTCGTACCGTCCGTTCTACCACCCGTCCGCCACTCCCTTACTCCATCCATTATCTGAGGGTCGAGTAAAAACAATGTTTGTAGCATCAATTATATTGACTGTTGCTGGTGTGCCGAGACACACACACACACACAGACATTTATATTTATATATATAGCGCCACCCACGTATATACCAAAGCATTTATTTTCATTAGGGAGCACCTCAGTGTGTCCCTTCCGGCGTCGGAGCGAAACAATTTCCTGAGCGATGAAAAGTTTCTCTATATTCTTGCACAATTGCCGCCGCCTGACGCCACTGCAGCACACCGCCACTTCGACACCTATACACTATATATATATATACACGCTTGTAATACAATAGCTACAGCTTTAGTGACGTCTTTATATATACGCGTGTTGCGTTCACGAAATGAAATCCGAAAAAAAACACAATATAATGCGCGCGCGAGAAAAGGGGAAGAAGAAAAAAAAATAAAGGACGTCTGTATAGTGAGGCACAAGATGAGCCTAAACCACTGTCTAAAAGATGAGAATTATTTTGAGACATTATTCGGGGTAAAGCACCTCTGGGACGTTGTCCATCACGATATCTGGAGAGTCGTGAATTTTGCATCCAAGATCGCATATTATACAATTATTGTCTGTTATCTATAAATGTAATTGCACTGATAATACTTCGTCAGATCATCGATCTGATATACAGTACTCCGTGATTCTATATATGTCGTGAAATAATATAAGTATACGCGCATGTTTTCACAGTAGTGTAAATAAATAAAATAAAATATAATCATTGGATATAATATGTACTATAATAGTAAAAAGGTACAATTTATGTTTATTTATTTATTATTTTTTTTAAATTTATTTAATTTAACTATATTTAATATAACTACAGAAACCGAGACTTTGGATCAGAATAGTATTATACCATATAATTACCACGCGTGTAATAGTGTGGAAAATATTGTATAGATATAACCAAAAAATTATTAGTTAACAGTTAAAATATGTATTTGATAATTGATATGAACAACAGAAATACCCATTCGTTGTTTAAAAAGAATTAACAATATACTTCAATATAATTTTAAGATCTATAATAGTACTGATACCACTATACTAATAAATAAACATTAACATCAAATCAATATGTTACAGCCAATATGTTAGAAAAATTAACACCTCCTCACAAAAAAAAGACTTTATTTTTAAATTTGATCAAAAATCGAGTCATAAAAAATTATTTTAGATATTTTATTTCAGATAACCATTTTATTTAAATGGATACTTTATGTCACTTTTATTAGTTTTATCTTTATACAAACAATTGCCGTTTTTATGCAGGCAACACGTTTTACGGCACAATACTCATATTAAGAAGATGTCAGCCCAATATTTATTTTCTCTCTCAGACCTACACGCAACATAAATGAAACTCTTTCACCTAAAATCGTTTTTTATTTTTATGATTTTAAAGTTATTACCTACTACAAAAACTATAGAGGATAATATTTTTGTGGGTATGACATATCGGTTTTATATTTTATTTTTATTTGATTTTGTATTCGACTTTCAAAATAATAAAATTTTTTTGCAAATTTATAAACGATGTTTAAATAATTTTTTTAGACAATATTTAGAGAAATCAACGTGTCATATCCTCAAAAATATTATTTTCAATCGTTTTTATAATGGGTAATTTTACTCTAAGATTACTCAAAAAAATGATAACATCAAAAATGATTCTGCGTAAATGCGTTTTGTCTATGTTGCGTACTCGCGCATAGGTCATCTGAGAGAGAAAACAAATAGTGTGCTGACATTCTGTTAGTACGAGAACGCCAACACTCGCATGTATTGTCTCTATTTTACTAAAATTATACAAACCAACACATCGACATTTTATAATATACTTAACCTTTTTTTATTGTTATTTTAAAATTATCAGACGCTTTTTATTGATTTTGAAGTTAGTTAATACGAGCCACTGTATATTTCTCGTAAATTTTAAAATGATTTTGAAACACTTTAAAATTAAAACATACCAATAAAAGCACTCTAATTTTAAATGCGACAGAATAAAAATGTAAAATAGATTCTAGCGAACATACAGTTTGGTGCACGTTTGTCGTTTGTAAGAAGGAGACGATACGGCAGACGTGATGTCTTCTTATAAACGTACATCGTATATTTACGACGATACACGGACGAAACAGAAGTCGACAAACGATTCGTGGCTACCGGTAGGTCTAATATCATAATAATTATAATGTTATGATGTGGTAGGTGTATTATATTATTTTCATTTTCGTTAACGACACGTCGCAACACTGACCTGCTGCTATACCTACATATATAGATACCCGATTCCGCCGAAAAAATCGTCTGGAATTTATTTAAATCAATCGAATAATACAAATAGTGTATACAGCTATTATTATTGGTGCGGTATAAATTACAACATCGGTCTTCCCGGACGAAATCGAACTCGGCTAATGAATATTTATCGTCGTTGTGTCTATTATATTATGTATCATTGTGTGCACTGCAGTGGCGATTCTCACGCGCCTCGCTGAGCTTTATCCGTATCGAATTCGTGGAGCACGTGTGTAATGTATACGACACACGCATAATATGGCATATTACATTACTTATTTGTGCTGTGCCCCTAAAATCGATATAATATCATTAATGTATCGCTTATCTACCTATATAAGTGTAGACAAACTAGTATCAGAAATTTAAAATATTTTTATTTTGCGCGAGTTTAATTTTGACACGAACGCTCGTGGTAAAATTTACGTTCTTGATCTTGACGATGCACTCGTGTGTATTTTTGAACAATACGCGTAACGCACATGCCATGTATACTGTATACAAATCGTGAATTGGGGGTAAAAAATTATTTATCGCGTTATGAGCATTTATCACGCGGTGTTGAACTGAAACACTTTTTTTTTTAAGCACCAAATCTCAAAATACAGTTTTTCGACTAACCACTCATTGATATGCTCATGTGTTCCCTGATGGTGTGATACGTATAACGTTATTGTATCGTTGCAGGTTAAGTGATTTAGTTAAATGTTGTAGTTAATGATGACATATAATTATTTAATTAAATGAAACGACATTACGTGCAAATAAATCTTTTTATTTTATTTTCACGTCGATAACTTTCATGTATTCTTTTCGAGTAATATTAGACGATGAGTTTGCGCTGTATTTTCCCTCTGTATATACATGCGCGGTAATAATTTATCGATTCGGCTTCATTGAAATTTGATCGGGCTTAAAAAATATTTCAAAAAAATAAGTTTATTGTCTGTCGTCGTACCGATCGTTTTCACTCCACCAACGTTTTCGGGTCCAATTTATAAGCTTATATTTCATTTATAACACCCGACACTATATACACCATATCATTATATATTACACGTGTATAATGCTATAGTAGGTACATATGGTATGTATATATTATAATCGTTTTTCGGAAATTTGTATGTATACATAACGTATAAAATTGTGTGAAACTACAATTAAATATAGGCGTATACGGTGGATGAGTGTCCACTGTCCAGTACTCCAGTGCTAACTATAAGTACCTACCTAATCATTGTTTGTACACAAAATACTTCAATAGATCAGTAGTTTTAACATTTGAAAATATATTATTTATTCAATGTATAAGTATTTATACCATAATATAAATTGTTTTTCAAATCATTAAGCTTAATTTTAATTAATAATAATAATAATATATTATTATAGAACTAATTCTGATTTGCCTACAAGTACATAATATAATACCAATATAAACGTTAAAAGTCAAAATCTTTTCTTTAAATCTTTTTTTCAGAGTGGCATAATATTAAAAAAAAAAATGTTTTTGATTTATTACGGATTGAATGAAGGTTTGGGCTAGATATTGAACGCATAAAAAGTAAAAAAAAAACCTACTCCTTATTAGAAGAGATATTTTCGTGAATATGTAAATATATAATATGTAATCTATATAAGACTAATAAATAAATAAATAATTGTATTCTTATATTATAATATTGTATATGAGATTATCATGGTAACAAAATATGTAAATTTAGTAACTGGTAAAAAGTGTAATAAAAAAGACTTATTATGAGGAAAAACAAATACTCAGAAAAATTCAACATTTTGATGATGGGACTGTATATATATATATATATATATATATATAGAAACGTAAAAACGTTTCTAGACCAAGAAAATTCTAAAACTGTCACGCCAATTCATGTTAATAGCGTGTTAAATGTTTAACAAACATTGATTTACGAAAATCGTAATAGTCGGATGGGGAATTCACGAACATTTTCGTCACTTCTGGTAATTTATCTATTTTCGAAACAAAAAAAATAAATAAATAAATAAATAAAAATAACCAACGCGATTCGAATGGACGGTATTACAAGAGCACTATATTATTAACAGTAAAAGTCGTCCAAAGTTCTCATTTGCAGGTGGAATTTTTTTTTCACCAAATATATAGTACCAACAATTTTTGCTGCATGGTAAACACGTTTATTTACTCTTACTGGGCGCTCGCACAAAGTTTTGGTCTGTATTTAATCAACGCGTGGTCAAAGTTTGATCACGTTTGTACGGTCAGTGGGTATGATGATAACGTACTTAATAATTGATGGCTTTTGATGAAATATACTCGTTATAAACATTTTATACCAGTTATTTGTGGTGATGGTGGTGTGAGGAACACGAGGTATAGATCGGTTAATATGTAATTTGCCTAAGCTAATAAATTTGAATTATACAATATAATATATAGCCAAGGAAATTATGTTTATTTCGTATATCGTATGTGTACTGTACCAATAATATGTGATGTATACTTTCGATTTCATTCGATACGGAGGTAATTTCTAATGAAAACGGGTATTATATATTATGAACTCGCTATATATATATGTGTGTGTGTGTGTGTGTGTGGGTGTGCACGTATGGGTCAATGACGGTCGAATTACTAAGCATATTATACTTTACGGAGAATAAACTTTACGAACTAAGTATAATATAAATCAATAACTATAAGGACAATCTATTGTTTTTAATTTATAAGTTTATTAACTCAGAAACCACTCGTTCGAATTTCAATTTGCATACATCAATATTTACATAAAATCATCTGCAATAAAATAAGGTATAGCTCATCACTCTCGATTGAAAAACAAGATGATGGTTCACTAGTTTATGGGAAGCAATTTTTAAATATATAATAATTATTTATGTATATTTTATTATTAACAATATTAATGTTTCCGGCATTAAATATATATAAAAAATAAAAAAATAATATATATATATATATATTATCATAATATTATATTGATATGATTGAAACATATTTAGTATATCTACGCATCATTGGAAATCGTACTTCATGATTGTATGAAAATGAACGGAAATTACTTTTTCAGAACGTCAATATAATATACAGTACACTTGTGTTATTCTTAACAATTAATATACCTACGTCTTGTATTATAATTTTCGTATTCCGCATTTCAATTTGAAATCGAAAATGGATAATGAAATACTATACGTAATCGTTACGTTGCAAAAATTATTCCAGTATGTTTAATGAACGATCGACATAGGGTTGCATTTGTTATGGCCGAAAACGGTGTACCTACAAATTATTGTTAGGTATATAATATCAATTGTTTGTATAGTAAATATACGTAGTAATCCGGCGTGTTCGTTTCAAATCAAAAACACGATTTTGAAACGATTTTTATCCGTAGAAATGGTTAATTCGCATTTTTATAAATTTATGTATAATTACCAAATTATTGATCAACGTAGTGGTTTAGTGCTCGCCTCAGCTCGGTAGTTCTTGACGTTTGATAAAATTAATTCTCTTTGTTTGTAATGCTTTTTCAGGAGCTCAGATAGTTATTGTGCGTTAAATATAGATTAAAATACCGAACGTTTACTCGATTGTTAAATATATCCCCTTGTATAAACGACAGGCTTCACCACATTATTACATTTTATAATATATAAGTACAATTTTACAATACAGTTTAAGACTTAGATGTTGCAGATTATCATTTGTAGTCTCTTGTTGAGTTATTTTTAATATTTCGTTTATTACGAATCGTGGATAATTGTGTTACAGTTATAGGTTACTTGCTGCAGGCGGTACCACGGGCAGAATAGATTTACGTTTTTTATCTTGAAAAATGTTTTATTTATGTCAATGGATTATATAATTTCCATAATAATGTAACTCTTTATAAATTAAAATGGAATATTTTGACCTTTGAAATTAATTACCAGCTGATACACATAATCAGATGGACTACCAATTATTATAGTTACCTACTGAAATCAGATAGGTCATAGGTACCTACCATAGTCCGATATTGAATATTATATTATTTTACATCAACTGATTTTTTTTCTTAACAATATTTAAATGAAATATTATAATTGGCAGTAGTGAATATTTCATATAAATAATTAAATGTAAAGTTTGTAGTATAATATCACTAAAGATAATTTAATATTTTTACAAAATGTAGCTATAGGTACGTATATTCATATGTATTCATGAATTCAATTTTATAATGAGAATTCTATACAATGTACCTATAGTATAAATATCATAATAAATTATCAATTAAAAATTCTCTTTCTTATTTATAACTTATAAAAGTATATGAAATTTAATAAAACGGAAAAAAAAAAATGTTTTCACCTTTCAAGGTTTGAATTTATTCTTTGTAGTTATTAATTACTCTTGAAACAAAATTAAAATATTAGCTATAAATATCTTTAGCTTTTATACTTGATTTTTTATTCTTTTACATTAGTTTTTGCTTGATTTAAATATTTTTATTATTAAATAAAATTACTCTTCAGAATGCACAATGCCTGATAATTAGATCAAAAAACTGTTGGAATATAAAATGCATACTTAGCGAGTGTTTTATACTGTCGCGAGTTGAAATTATCAAATGTTTCAGCTAATCCAGTTTATAATTATTTATTAATTAAAATCGATGATATTAATTTATATCTATCAATAGAATGAAATAAAATTTATAAAATATTAGAATTAGACAGTCATAACAGTATTAAAGTATTATTTGGAGTTTTTTTTTTTTTTAAATTAATTGTTAGTACATTTCTTTTGACTTATAGATATTGAAGGTATTTTGTTAATTGTTATACTATACTATTAAAATTATCGAATTGTGTATGCATTTTTCTTAACAGTATTCGCGGTGTGAGTATAATACATTATCGTTAAAATAAAGTGTCGAAGGATGTGTGTAGTATATTAATGTAATTAATATCATATCATTATATACAAGAAATAATGATTAAATGAAATAAGTATACATACTATACTGATTTGGTTTGTTATTAAAATTATTTTATTTTTGTAAATGTCGCTAAAGAGCGCTCGACGATACAAACAACATTATTATTATTATTATGTTATGGATATAGGTATAGTAAAATTAATTTTCGAATTTAAGCATTATTGCACATCTCTAAAATCAAAGTACCTATTTGAAGAGATCAAAGAACAAGTAACGCAGTGATAATTTAGGTACGTATAGTCAGTATTGGTTACTTTATATATAACAACTTACAGTTGCTTTATCCACCGTACAGTGTAGAATTGTAGACCACACATTAATAATTTGATTTTAACAGATTTGGAGTGTATACCAAAATATTTTCTTCAAAATTAAGGTATAGTTTTTTTGTTTTACCGTTTACCGTATTCTTTAATAACAAGTTAAGTGAATAGTTAAGTAAAGATCAGAAAATATACGCTTAATCACATTAATATACATTTTCCCTAATTATTTAATTACTTTTAGTGTTCATCTAACCTATTTTTTCTCTAAACATTGTTTTTATATTAAAATAAAATTATTTAAAGTATTAAAATATACGCCATGGAGTAATTGACAATGCAGTCCTTACATTATAAAACTACGAAACTATTGTATGTTATACAATAACAAAAAGTAAAATAATTATTTATCTTACTTATAAAATAACTTATGTTTTAATAATTCTTAAGATTTTCTTTTTAAAGTTACTTCTTATATTAGGTCTTCGTGGTACATATATTTGTTTAATTTACATATAAATATTTCTTTTTCATAAGTCGGTACCTATTCAATTATTGCTCAAACTTAATCTAATTATAAGGTATCATTGTACACGAAAAACGATTCTGAACGGAGATGATTTGTCAGCCTAGAATGTATTTTTCACTGAGTCATAATTTCCACCAACATTAAATCATCTACAAAAATTCAAATTTAAACATCTGGTGTTGTTTTAAGTTTCTATGACTAGTAATGTTCAACTTTAAGTTATAACAAAAATCTAAAACTATTTTATAGTAATAAATGGTTATTTTATTTATACATTTTTGATTTCATAAAAATTTAAACTTTTGATCATTTTGTTTTAATTGGTCAACGTTCAACAACTTTTATAATTATTGCATGCCAAACTTATGGAAAATCTTGTAATACGTGTTCAACTCTTAGCTACTGCCTATTTATTCATTTTTTTTAAAAATATTTTAATTACCTGATAATTTGCAGATATAATTATGATTTAGACGAATTTTGTTCTTATAACTTTTTACTTTTGGCCTTTATAATGCACTAAGGATGTTAATTTTTCCATCGGAAACTCCTGAAGTTTTAAATTGAAGCATCATTTCGACAAGTTATGGTGTACACAAACACAAAAACAAAACAAAAAAAAAAAAAAATTATAATATAGTCATTGTGAAATCAATACATTCATCACTTTGTTCAGAATCTAATACATCGTTATGTATTGAAACAAATTTTTATTTGAATGTGGAAATATGGTCTAGAATAAGAATTAGAATAAGAATTTTATCTATTGAAGGAAAACAATATTTTATTATAAAAGGAAAATTACTATGGCTTTAAAAATATCATCAAATACAATAGGATCAACAGGTAATGATTTTTATCGAATTAACAGTAATATTCAACAAAATTTTTTTTGAATTTATTATTAAATGAAAAATTAGAGAGGAGTATGCTTTACGAATCACTCTTTATATTCTATTTATATCAACTTATATAACCCGGGAAATATCATATTGTTTTAAATATTTATTAATCTTTATTAACTTCTTTGTAAATTATATTGAAGGTATTATTGTGTATTGTGTGCATCGGCAATGAGTATTGTTTGGTCTGCTGACTATTAGTAATACGATAGGTTGGATTAATTTTTGACGAAATTGTTATATTTGAAAATTGTATTGTGTACATGAAATATAATAATAATATACGTTTTATTTGATATAATCTGTTGTGTTGCTTAGAAATAATGATAAAATCACGGAAAAAAAGAGATACAATTTTAAACAGTTATAATATAATATCATTGTATAGGTAGTAATTACCAACTCGGCAGAGGTTATAGATATAAATGTAAAATCACATTATATATTTAACCAAAGATACTGGGTGTTTTCTATTTATCTAGATCGGCTCTCGATAATATTTTGTTTAAATATATTACACGTGTTAACTGTCGTGACAATATATTATGAAATTTACTGAATATACAGATTATACACTGCAGTTAATTTATTGATGACGGTGATGACGTTGACGACGACACATCAGAGATGTGCATACACCACGTGGAGACATACGTCATGAAAAACACGGTTCTATACGGGAAGATGCGTGGGACCAACTGAACTGGAAAATTAAATGTCATTTCCAGTTAAAATATTTACTATTATTATTATGAATATCGAAACTTTGGACGGATATATTTATTTTTGAAACGTTTTACCGACTGCTCCAATTATAATATTTAACACTGAGACAATGTTTGATAATTTACAATGTATATGCTGTATGGAAATCTTCATCATCTTATTTCACGTCACACTGCCTGATAAAAACGTCACAACCGTTAAACTCAAAAATAAAACGTCTGACTGCTTATATTAATAAAACGTTTATTTTTGTTGTTATATAGCAGTTACCAGTTTATATAGTAAATGTAGTTATTATGCAACAAACTATAATATATTTTTTAGATCGTGGTCCCTCGATCTACATGGTGGATCATATTGTGTATGGTTTATTATTTTAATGTTGAAAACGGTCGTTCTAAAACTGTTTACCATGGTTGGAAGATCGATTTGTCCTGCATGAAAAACAGACGAATTTATTGCACAGAACGTCTATCACTTACACGTATTTACTTGATTTAGTATTTAATTTTTATGTTATGATTGTTTTGTTACAACAAGTATGATATTACATAATTTTAAGTATACAATTTGTGTTTCCAGTTCAGGGGCGAAGATAAAATGAGTGATAGGTGTTATCTCTTTTTGGATTTTTTTCAGAATGCAATTTTTTTATCCGAGTATTAAAATATCACTATAATAAAAATATTGAGAAATGACTTACTTCATTAAGGTGCCTTTGAAGAATATTATCTATATTACTTATTATGGTCAGGTATAACATTGTCATTCGTCATACACCCGAGTGATAATTAGCTACTATGCATTAGGTACTCGTTGATCTTCATTATAAAAAGTCATTATAGTGGCCTACGAAATAATAATAAAAAAATATTCTGTATACAATTCACGATTTGCTGACTTTTCGTTTTTTTTTTCTGTCGATTACAGTACTATACTTAGTATATATAATTGTACAATATTACACAGAAGCCACTTTTGAATGTATCTACACACACATCAACACCAATTATAAGTCTTATCGTAGTCGTGGTTGTGATCGTTGATGCATGCGGCTGCTGCAATGGCCGAGAGATTATTTTTCTCCAAATATATAAATAACACTGCATTCTGCGCACTACTAGCAGGTTTTTCAATTAATACCGGAACGTGACACATTACCACCGGGAGCAGCTTTCCACAATCCAAAAAACGCCAAGAAACACGATATCATAACATACACACACACAAACAATACAACAATAATAATAATAAACCTTCCGTTACACCTAATGGACTGCGTGAATCTTTCATTTTTTTTTTTTTTTTGGCAATTATAATTTTGAGATTTGGTGCAAAAATATTTAGGAGGTTCATCTTACACCCCGTCGACATAGCCGAAAATATAATATGACAAATAGTTAAAAATTATCTTTCCCACTAATATCGACATTATACCCTTTATGTTACTACATTTTTATTTTAGTTTTAGGGCACGGAGTTATTAGATTTAGATTATTATATTCTCCCGTTATGAATATGTTTTATTTTTACAAGTTATTAACTATCTGTATCAATTATACACGACACAATAAGAATATGTGATAAATGTTAACTGCTGGTCATGGTTTCCAAAGTATTTTGATATAAGGAGTATTGTTCTAATTGAGGTATATTTATTATTAGATAAGCATGCGAAGACGATGATTCAATGCTAATCTTTCAGTTTTGATATGATGAGCTCACGGTAATCTTTGATCTTGAGTAAGGGTCGGGTATTTGATTTTTTGGAGAATAGGGAATTAAAGTATCGTATAGAAGAATATCAGGACAAGGGGTATATCTGAGAATAAAGGTTGTATGAACGGATTTAAAAAGTCAAATCATAAAATATAGATTTCAATTCAAAATAATTAAACAAACTAGTAATTATTTAACTGGTCAATAATAATTTAATAGTAGGTATATTTATTACTGACCTTATTTTACTATAAAGTTACCTAAAGGTTGCAAGTTCATATTATGATTGCACCAAAATTATCGTATTTTAATACTCTTTAATCAGAAGTAGGTTAAAATATAATGTAATAATGTCCAGTCGTTTAAATTGTATATTTGTACTTACACACTGCATAATAAATGCAAACAAGGCGCTTTTTGCATGTATTTAAATTTAATGTTATATTTTTTATATAAAACTATGATCTATACAATTGAAATGATGAGATTGTAATTTTCTTCGTTATCGGTGTGAAATAAGTATATGGTATTAAAAATCTAACTTGTAATCCGTGTAATTGCATCCAACGATGCATTTGTATGACAGAAATACGCTTGCACCAGTTAGCTAGAACCTTAGCCCACAATAAAGAAAAACATCGCGATTATAGATATAGTTCTTGAGAATGAGAACAAACAGCGTCATCGTGTCTGAAGTTTTTAACCCGCGGGCTATTACATCGATGTCCGCGTAAACCTTATAGTTGGAAAAATGGTTACAATGATATAATAAAATACCTTATTGTTATTAAATTTATTATACTCGTGCTTTGCCAGTAAATAATATTTGAGAGTGCTTGTGCACTTGTTCTAGCCAAAAAATAAAGACTACCTACGATTGAATTAATCATCTCGTTCCAACTTAAATCTTCTAAAACTCCTATTTGCCTTAGGTGTTTTAAGTTGTTTATATATATAAATAGATATTTTTATGGATTGGCTCCAACGTCACTATTGTTTGGTAAAAATTGAGATTTTTTGGCAAATTATGTTTATTGAAATTGTTTTAATGATTTTAATAAAAGACCTAATACCTAAAACTTATGTGACTTGTAACTATTTATTATAACATTAGATTTTGATTTCATAAAATATAGTTATTGTTATTTGAGAAAAATGATTTCTTTGATATCAGTACTTTTTGAATCAGGCAGCAGATACATTTATTATGAGTGGAATTTTATATTATATTATGTACGTTAATATATATTACGATATACCTACTCATCCTCCCCTAAAAATTTAAACTATAAACGCTTATAAAAAAAAACTGTGACTAAAGATTTTTAATTTTTTTAACTACAATAAGAACAACTCATAAGGAACCTTGTATTAAATTTTCAAGTGTTTTTGGTCATCCAAAATTTTTTTATTGACACTTAAAAAATCGAAAATTTCAGTGGTCTATAAATAACTCAAAAAAAGTCAAAAATTTTTGAAAATTTAACTGTATATAGATAACACTGACATAAATATTTTGTGAAAATTTCAAGTATTTACAGTGATTAGTTTTTGAATTACAACCATATAAAAAAATCGATTTGGTCGAAAACTGGTTTTGCGTAAAAATTCCCGTTTTTCCTTAATTTTTTTTTGGTTTTTCCCGGCGTTTTTGAAAACTATTGGGAGTTTAAAAAAATGACCTATCTAATGCACCAACTAGATTCATTTTTCTATCGGAAACCACCCCCAAAGTTTGAAATTGAAGCATTATTTTGACACGTTCTCGTGTACACAGACACAAAAAAAAAACACACAGCATTGTAAAATCAATACATTCATCGCTCCGCTCAGAATCTAAAATATAATATCCTATATATTATATGATATTAATAGGGAGGGGGGTTGAGCCGCTCTTGTATAATGTATGCACCTGCTGAAAATTGATGGAATTACGCCAATGCTCCCACACTCTATGATTATGTTAGTTGTTTCGCTAACGTCACGAGCGGTATGTTTAAAACGGCGTTCGTGATGTGTGACATAATGTCACATTATTCTTATTTGTTTTTTTATAAATACCATTTGATTTCAAGTTAAAGAAATAGTTTATTATGTTTATTTATCAGATTAACACCTCCAATCCCGTTTCAATTAATTGAAATTAATTTTTATACATTTTTATTTTGTCATCTTACGAGTTGTTAGAATGAGTTTATAATAATATAATTCACAGAAATTATGTGAAGTAATTTCTCTTCTAATGAAAATTATTTTATTTATTTTATTCTAAGGGGCTGTAGCAAAAATTCTTCGACTTCACTTGGAGTGAAAAAATACAATTTTTCAAATTTTACCAAGTACTTATTTAATGTACACGGTGTATGCATTTAAAATATTTTTCAGAATTTCAACAATGTTTATTTCCGAACAAAAACAATTTACATTATATACGTCATCTTCATTTTAAATATGCATAAATAATATATCACTTGATAAACACGACTGAAATTAGAATTGGTCGAATTTTTAGTATAGTCGATTCAAAAATCGTTTTCATTTTTCTCAGCTAATTGAGAAAACTAATTAATTAATTAATATTGAGGACCCGTAATCACGATGTAAAATGTGAGAAATTCGATAATTAAATAGTAGTATGTATATAATAATCGTAGTACTTACTAGAATTGTACTGGTAAACTAATGTTTACAAAGCGGATTCAAAATATCTAATATGACAAAGTAAAAAAAAATATAAAATCAATAACACTGCGAAATTTGAAATTACGAAAAATAAAAAAAAACGATTGAGCGGTTTCAATAAACAATAAAAGATTAAAATAATTTTGGTACCTATATGCGCTTACATTTGCAGCGACCATTGATATTGTACGGTTTGTACGACTAGATGTGGGAATAAATAGATTAGGTACTGAAATAATGTCGACGCGTCTGCTGTATTTAATTCGAGTGTGATTTTATTCTTTATATGTACCCACAATCACACTAAGTGAACGGCGTGTTAGTGTTTTCAAGTACTTACTGGAAATAATTCGATGTATATATACAAACCCTTTGGCCATGGAATAAAAGCTAAAAAAAGAAAGTGAAATCGGTTACAATAAATCACTAATAATAATATTTAAGATGATGTTTTTTTGGAATACACACACACACACACACACACGCATAGACATATCCGTATTATTCATCGCCGATCGTGAGCTGTAAGCAGTTGTAGCATTATATACCATTATATACATTATACACCGTTCGCATATACCACGCCACCACGGTAATACCTAAAAACATATCGCGTCACCGCGGTAACCGCTGTACACTTGTTATCTACACTATGCACAAAGCCGCGGCCTGTTGAACTGGAAAATAGGACGATGAGTACCAAACAAGTATTTCTATACCGTTTCATTCGATTACTTCACGATGAGTTTTATCTCTTGCAGCTTTATATAATACAATTTAACGACACGTCATATTTGGGGTTGGATCACTCGTGTTTTCCCGAGGCGAAGCAGAAAACCTGGAAAATGTAAAATTAAACAAATCTTAAAATATATAATAATATTATATAATAGATAATTATTACACTGTTGAACATTCTAAATTTTTAAATCCAATATGTTTATACATTATAGGTTAAAAATTCAAAAACGTATGTCCAAACGACAAAATCATGTAAAGTACTTTTAATCTTTTTTGATGATATAATGATAGAAAATATCATAAAAATATATAGAAGGGTGATGCGTATGCATATTGTGTATATTGTATAATAATGAGATGCAATACATAAGATATTATAGTATATATTGAATCATTTGTTTGGGTTCGAAGAACGATACAATATGAGAATCTTTGTTTTTGACTCGTATAGTGTGTTATTTATTATTATTACGGTTTCTCAAAATTGATTCCGTTGAAATAATAGGGTCTTATGCTAAAGATCGATTTTCATTTATTAAATCAACAGTCATACGCTACATATTATATAATATACACTATACAGGATGATTCAACAAACATGCTCACCTCCTATTTTTCTTTTTCAATAATACAGTTATTTCAAGTTTGATTTATCAAATTTTTTGAATATACTTAATGGTGGCCAGAAATAAAAAATTAAAAGAATTATTTCAGAACTTAATTCCTCTTCTGTATTAATTGTAAATTGGGTAAATGCGTGTATACTATTTTACCCATTTTGCCCATGTTTTAGTCCATATGTAATTTCTTTTTATAAAAACGGTTTTTTTTATATATCTGATTACTTTATTTTTTAATTATCAACTATAAAAACTAATTATTTAAAATTATAATGTTAACTCATTTGATGAGTGATTTTAAGATGAAAATACTTAGAAATTTAAGTAATTTAAAGTAGTTAACTTTGTATTAATTACCAAATCATAAAAATTCGTAAACATGTATATTAGCCGATAATATTTTCAAAAAAGAGTACAGTTTTATGTACTTAACATTATTGTTGTAAGATCACTAGGGCATGCATAAAAAAGAGTAGGTACGTCTGGTCACCCATAAATATACTAAAATATCAAATTTTTGAGATGTTTTAGTATTATGTACTGCTTAAAGAGCGTTCTGTTTTCTGTGGAAATACAATCTTCTGTTTTTAAAATTACTACTATACTATTTTATACTGCAAATTATTTAGCTAATAATTTTTCTGAAAGTTTTTATCCCTCAAAATCAAAATTTGAAAGACTAATTTTTGAATTAAAATGTTGTGTTCTAATGAAAATATATTTACAATAATGGGCTTAAAAAATATCGGGGTTATGGTTATTTGAAAAATATAGCAATTAATATTAATTTATAAATATTTATCGTATAAAAAAAACTAAATATATAATAAATACAAGGTGTAATATTAAATCTATTATATATTTTTGTAAAAGAATTTTAAAGACAATTATTCATGGCATAATAATTGAAAAATTATTAGTTTAAATTAAAAAAATCTATTTATTGACTTTATAGCGCTATGAAATACTCCTTAAATTGTATAAAAACTTCAAGAATTTGAAAATACTGTCTTTAAGCAAACCTAAATTCAAAAGTTTAAAAAATTTGAAAATTTTGGATTTGCGTTATTCATTAATGAATAAAAAAAAAATGTGGTAAGTAAGCTTATTAAATTATCCTGTGTTTATGTTCATACAAAAGTTGAAATTTGACGGAAAATGATTTTCAATAATACATGCAGATTTTTAATACAAACATGTATAAAAGAGCATAATAATATCACGTATATTGTTACAAACATAATAATATGTAATTTTGTTTATTACTTATAACTTTATAAGTAAGTATAATATATGTACTGCAAACAGGACGTTGTATAATATAATATGTATATTGTATATGTACGTACCTCGTATATAGATATTGGTTTTTTCATAGTTGAATTTATTTGGTTTAAAGTTTTCATATAA
>VUJU01000145.1:13049-68383 GCA_009835225.1 Aphis craccivora | reverse complement strand
TCCATTATTAAATTTATTAAACATAAACGTTTTTAATAATGTAGAGTAGGTGTTCATTATAAATTATAAAAATATTTATATAGTACACAACAGTGTTGGACGAAAAGACTAATCAATAATTAAAATTTATAAAGATTATGTTTATAACTTAAAATATTATACATTTCATCAAATATACATTCATTGTATTTGTAGTTATCTTTATAGATTAATATAATAATATAGTTATTTAAAACATGCTTTATAATAATTAATGTAAATAAATCTAAACAATAACAATGATTTAGTTTTTAACCATGAGTTTTTATTGATTTAAATATTATTTTTCATAGTGAAATTTTATTTAACATAAATATTTAATCATTTTAACACTTGATTATTGTTTAGATTGATAAAAATATTTGTACCTATCAGTTTTAACTTACAAACGACATTTTTATAATATTTAATGATCTGCTGATTATAGAGTTATTTTGCCCAACACTGACTATAATAATTTAATATAATTATGCTATTCGTATAAGATATTCAGATGAATCATATGCTATTTACTAAATATACCTATTATATATAGGTGTACCTATATCATAATTCACAATATTAATGCTGATGTGACCATTAGCATTGACAGTCATAACTTTATATCTATTAAATATAAATAAGTTAGGTTAAATATTCACATATTAAATTAGTAGAAATTATTAGAATGAAATCAAATGACTATACTACTTACATTGACATTTGACATTCTATGGTGGCTAATTTTTGCCAATATATATTTTATTAAAGGGAAATAAATACGATGGGCTTAACACATAAACTTATTGCATTTTTTGTAAAGAAAATGTGTGATATGTTTTAGTTTTATAATTGTCTGAAAATCTTAGAAGTAATTTTCTTTTTCTTTTTTATATCGTGTTAAAAATAATAATTATAAGTGAATTTGTTTGTATGTAATCAAGTATGTAACTATTTATCCAATTACTATTTGTTACTTTATAGTATACATATAGTATGTATATAAACTAAACGAGGACAATACAACTTAAACAATATAGAAACACGTATTTCTACGTGCTTCTTCTTTCACGTACTTCACTGTTATTATAATAGTAGAAAAAAAAAATTTAAACGGTATATAGTATGTTAAAATAATCGAAATGCCACAAATTTAGTTGTAATTTCGACATACCTATAATATTATAATATTTTATCGCAAACATAACTAAATGTTTACAAAATTGTTTTATATTCAAAACGATAGTACTTTATTCTTGGAGGAAGCTTGGTATTTTGTATAACTGCTGTTGGTATGTAAAATGAAATTCATAAGATTTTCCCAACTGCATAGCGTTTAGTTATAAACCGACGCGTAGCTGAGATTATGAACATTTCACGTTATAACCTTTGGTTTCGATAAGTAAAAAGAGGGTTATAGAGTCACAAATGTTTTTTTTCAAGTAAAAAACCTGTCAACTATACATTTTAAGATGAATATAAATAAATAATATAGCCTGCATAGTCACTAAACAACATCTCTACAATACACAATATCATACACCATAATATTATATAGTATGTATAATTTAAACTCTGTAAGTACTAAGTAGTGGTGTGTAGTTCACGATTAAAAAAAAAAAAAGTTATTGGTAAAAGCTATTTGTCTATTATAGTAAATAAATGATAATATCATATTCTAAGATATAAATGATAATTTTGTGGAATATAATTATACATATTATAGTAATATTTAGAGATGATAATTAAATTAAGATCGGATAGATAGAATTGTATGTTTATATTAAAATCACTATATTATCATTCATACGCAGGATGACATATAGTGTAAAAACCCTGTATTACCCTACCATGGTTCCGATTTTTCTACTCTGCCCCTACAGGTTTCGATAAATTTAGAGTGATATAATTTAGTGATTACTTTCTTAGATAAGGGGTTAGTAGTATACTAGACATACTCTATCCTTTCCAAGTGATAATACATTGACAAAGACTGATAATGTAAAAAAAAAAAAATAATATGTTTGACGTTGTTGTATTATTACTTATTTTGTGTAGCTAAATACATTAGTACCTAATGTATCCTTGTATCAATATTTTTTTTTTAAAAAAATGCTTTAATTTATACGTTCATTTTTAAAAATAAATATATTTTTAGTGTTTGATCACTGCATAAAATTAGTGAATTAGGCGTATCAATTTTTAACTCTGCGTGAGTAGAAAATTTTTCCAGCTAAATGCATAATAAGAATATTATGCATTTATCTGACATAAATTCGTACTGAGTCATAAAACTGTTTAAAATAATACATACAATATTATCAAAAATTACACACACACACACACACACACACAAATACCTCCATCGACGTGCGTTTCCATTAATTTATATTATTATAAAATGATTAGTATTAAATATTAATATTATTTTTTATATCAACGTGGCATGTATTATACCTCTCTAAATCTACTTAGACGACGATTACAAAACGTTTTTATTTCTTCTATTATTAAGTAGGTATACGTATAATATTACAAAGGCAATACTAGTCCCAATACTATAGCTTTATGTGATAAATTGTTATTATTGTTTTTGATAAATGATATTGTATATTGGCCTGTGTGCCGATAAGACAAAACCCGCAGTGTAATCCTGAGAATATGATGGAATCGTTATAATGAGGATTTAAAGGGGTTTATATACGAATATACGTTTTAAAAAACTCCCTGCGCTTGTGGACCGTAAGGTGTGGAGTGGCGGAAGAGCGGTTTTATGTGAGTACTGAGTGGTAGGGGAGAGGTTAAAACGCGTAAACCCATTTCGATTGACCGTGTATATATATATATATACATATGTGTGTGTGTGAGTGAGTGCGTGCGTCATATTAATGGTCAGAAGTGGACGGTGGTGCGTATATATATGTATATATATATATATATATATCGATGAACTCCACCGCACATTTATGACGCTAAATCACGTAGCTGGACGCCTAGCTCCCTTAGATCCCCAGCAGCGGACGCGAGTCACGTTCGGCCCGTGCACAATAATATGTATATATGCACACCGGGATATATAGGTATGGCCCCGCGGCGTGTTGTTTGTCGGGCACCGTTCGCATCACCTCGTGGACATTGTGGGGTAGATGGTGGGTTGTTGGGTGACATGATCCAAAACAGGGTACGGTGAAGACGGGATGTGACGAGTAGTATTCAGTGACGAGAGAGGAACGGGGTCGTATATTATATTATACACTACATAGATACTATATTACAAGTAGAGTATATAATATACATATATATACATTATATTATATTATATTATAATGTTGTAGGTACGTGTTGTGGATGACGGATAGGGGGTGTTGCAAAGGTACGAAGGCCGAAAAAAAAATCACGCTCACGAAATAATTATATGTATATGAGTAGTTATACATACATAACGACGCGGGACGTTATTATTTTTATAGTTTAATAAAAAAAAACCGTTCAGTTTATTGCGATCAAGCGCGCTCAGAAAATAAGATTATATTATAATACGGTATCAATTACCAATACGTATTGACTCATAATATACTCGTGACAAGCTCAGGCTCGAACGAGTTGAAACTTCTTATTTTTCACTTAGTAGATTTTCAATAAGGATTGAATTTTTCACAGACAAATCGGTCGTCAATTGTGGTGGATGGCCATTTTAAGTTAAATATATTGTAAAATTCTGAAAAAAAAAAAAGAATCGAAAATCCGAGTTTCTATCAATACAACATGTACATTGTACATGTTACACATTGTTATATAGTTGTTAATATTTGTCTAACACTCTAACCTATGTGTTTGATCATTGAACGTAAGCGTGTTCTTACATTTATTATGTACACACTGTATTTATAATAATATACATTTTCTTCCGGTTTGTTTTGTTTAATATTATTCGTTTCGAATAATTAAAATGAACTATAATATTAATATTGACTTAAATAAATTAAAGACATTATTGTCAAATATTTGAATAAGTTTTATTTTAACATTGAGTTTTTGCTGCATCTTTTTATGTACGAATGTAAATTTAATTTGGACACGAACGCAAGGAGAATAAACGTTATTTTTTTAAAAGATTGTAATGTTTTATAATAAATTAACGTAAAGTCTTGAATAAACAATTCGTATTTTAAATTTTGTTATTAAATATTTTTAAATCGTACTGAATAAGACATAAATTATAATTCCCTCTATTAAACTACATAATTTTAATAAATACATGACATAAGGTTGTGTATATAAAAAGTGCAGTTTAAATTAAATCCAAGTAAGCAACAGATTTTTTGACGCCTGTCTTTTAAACATTTTTTTTGAAAATTAATTGAATAGTTTAGTTAAAGCTTATTTATGATAATTCTCAATAGCGGTAACCTACCGAAAACAACAACAAAACATTTATAGATTAGACCCTTCAAAAGTTGAAAGAGTTTAGATGATTGCATACAATATAGTTTTTATTTGATTCATATTGGCACAGTCAAGTGATGATAAGTTGTTGTTTATAATATGAACTTGATAGAATTTAGTGTTTATATGTGATACCTACTTTTTAATATACATTGGTATACACATATATATGACACGAAAGATCTTTTATTACATTAATTCAAGTCTTCAAAATAAATGTGTAGATTGTTTTATTAGATTAAATAATAACGTTACAGTTACACTTTAATGACTTAGGTATTTATCTAAATATTTGTTCTTTATGTGTTTTATAAAACCTAACCTATGATGTAGGTACACTATATTGCAATACGTGAAAATGTTTTGCTACTGATATTATTTTCTGTAATATGCAACAAAACAATCTTTGATAGCCGTATTGAGTTTATTAATATAAATATATTTATTTTAATATTATTATGTGATGAGTGAAAGTTATGATATTAATATTTAATATAATTTAAAACATGCATACATTAAAATGTAAACCATTTGGAAAACCATTAAAAGAAAACAAAAAGTTTGATTGTTTTTTAAGGGCATATTGTTTGAGTACATCACCACAAAAACATGTTCTAAGACTAATGTATCACATACTGCTGAAGTCTGTATTATTATACGGATCCGCTATCAGGTTATAAAATTATATACGCATTTACCCATGAAGGTTGTCTTTGGATATGGCAAGTGAAAAATGTCTTACTTTGAAGGCACTATACACTATTATACAGCTAGTAACAACTATAATAATAAAAATAATAAGTCTAAAATATTGTATCTATTTCAGCACACGATGGTTATTCGATGATTTGAAAAATTCCAGGTCAAAAATATAATAAAACAATATCGTTATATATATAGATTACACGCGTGTAGGTATAATAATAATATATGTATACTATACTGCAGTAGTGTAACGGGATCAGCTGCGATAGCTTATAGTTTAAAATGCTTACTACAATAGGACAAAATCTAACATAGGTGTGTAGTGTGTTCTTATACGACCGAGTTTCAAATTTCTGAATCCATTAGGGAATAGCCACGGGATATACGCACACACACATTCACTTTCAATAAGTTTTCTAGAAACTTGAGACTACGCAGTGTTCGTTAGGTTCAATTTATATATTATAGCATTGATTATAAATATTAGGTACAGTACCTATTTATGATCGATGATTATACATAAATCATGATATGGCTTATGGAATAATCCCTACGTTCAGTAAATCTATTTTTCTATTGTCAGTAATAACATATTTATAAGTTCTAACACATTTGAAAACCATACCTAAACACATGGTGATGTAGTTGAATATATTCAGCTATTTGGTACCTTATAGTAAAGTTTTAATTAGGTATATGGTTTACATGGAAAACTGTGACAGTGTAATAGTACTAATAGTTCCTTTAGTTTATATAATATAATAATTAGTACATAGATTCATATAGTTTTTAATTTTTTTTTTTTTTAATTGACTAAGTGATTTTAAGTGTCTTGAGAATATATATATACATACATACATACCCGTTAATCGGTCACTCAGTGTTATTGGAATGTATGGTTATAAAAGGGTTCTCCTCAACCGTTGTGTGTACACTGCTCAAGGTACCTGTATATATCTATATTCTCTGAAAGTTGCGTGTGGGACGGTGAAATAACAAAGACCCAACGTGTACTAAGGTCGTTTTTTTAACAAGGGGAATAGAAAAACACATCCGATACCCTCGCAATATTATAGTATTTTATTTTAAGTACGTACGGGCAGGCATGGGACACTGCTGCTATTGCCGTTTAGCAGCCAATTCCTTTAAAACTGTTTCGATGTCAATTCGATTTGCACAAAAGAGGCAAACCTAATCAAATTTGCTCCAACGCCCTAACCAAATGAACTCACGCATATTATTTACCGCTCTATCGGCTTGTAAATTTTCGGTTGGGGAAAATGGAAAAATGTTCTTAATTTTATTTGCAATGGAAATTTTTGTTGAAAGTGTATTATATAGATATTATAATATAATAGGTACATGTCGGGCTTTAAACTGCACATGGCTGCAGACGCACAAAACTTTTTAAACATCTATAATCGATAATACTACTGTTTTAAATTTTGTAGTTCAATGATATACTCGTACGATGAATTATTACGATACACATAATATCTCTCGGATTATCACCACAATTGTTCGAATAACGCTTAAAATTCAAGTTGTTATTACACTTTAATGTTGCTCGAAATACACGATGTTTTTGTTTCAAAATTGTTATAAAACTATGTGTTTATTTGTACTGGTTCATCGTAGAATTTCCGAATTGTTTGAGAAACTGTAAAAAAAAAAATTAACGGTAGCACTTTTATAAATTATGGAATTAATTAAATTATCTGTTCATGATAATAGTAACATATCATAAGTAATATATCTGAACAGTCTGGTATAATATTCTAAGCAGATTTAATATAAACGAATAATAAATGAATACTAACCATATAATAATTGTTTTGTAAATATTTTATTTATTAAAAAAAGACTTAGCATAATGTTAATTATTATATATAATATATTTTTTAAATAATGTTTAATATGTTATTAAGTTCAGTACAAAAAAGTAAATGTTAATTACATTTTCAGTCCTTTTTGTAGTATACCCTATATATAATACTTAGGGACACGATCAATGCGTTTGTTCTTACTACCACCTTAAACCGTTTATTTTCAATTGCAATATCATAAAATACTGAACTTGGCCGGCTGCATTATGATCATAATTAAGTTATGCATTGATAGTTAGCATTATATTGAAGTGTTTGGAGAAAGTTCTACATAATTGGTCCTTACACTCCTACCCACAAAAACGGTCCGAGAAACAATATTATAACAGATAATATATTCGATTATTAGTAACGACCGCACCTACGAGTAATTTGGAATAATTCAGTTGTTTCTTCAGAAAATCGCAGCTATCTCCTAATTGTCTATACAACTATAGTATTGTACTCGTATATCACAGGTTGTAGAATGAGAAAAAAACATCACAATATTCACAAACCGTTTTTTTTTTGTCATTGTTGATTTGAACGAATATCTCTATTCTCAATAAATCGATTCTACGAATTCAGAGATTTAGAGCAATTTTCATATTCAAATGAGAGTAACAAATTTATTTCATATATGATGAATTTATGTTATAACTGAAATAATTGAATGAGTAAAAACGACTTTATATACCTAATACAATACATACTTTGCTTTACTCGCATTTGTGGCGACAGTAACTCGTAAGTCTTTGTCTCTGTTTCATCTGCTTCTTGTAATACTTCTCCTTTGACTTTTTCTAGCTTCTGGCTACTAGTTAATGCAACGTTTTGATTTTCTAATACAATAAAAAAAAAATAAACTTATTTATTTATTTAACGTATTATTTAACGTAATAGCATCCAATTTCATACCAGAATTTGAATAACTAATGCGTATATATATATATATATATATGTAATTTTGAATTACCAAAATGAATGAATTTCTATAGAAGTAAAACGTTTGATGAATCTTGTATTAAATTGTCGTCTTAAATATTAAAATTGTAAGCTGTATACATTTTTAACTTCGAAATAGTTTGCAAATTTTTGTGATTTTAATGAATTTGGCCATACTACAATGCTCGGAAAATAATTACATAAAATTTTAGTTTCATATAACGTGTGAAATTGCAATATATTATGAATTGTAATATTATATAATATCATGGGGTGAAAAAAAAATCCATAAAAACAACTACATGCTTCTAGTGATATGGCACTTGGTACATGAACTAACACCGTAGCAGGGTGAATTAATTTTCTTTTTACAATTTCAAAGGATTTACAGTAACATGTATACCTGCATTTAAATAGAAACGCATAAAAAAAAAATAATAATAATAATAACGACAGAAAAATATTTTACTTTTTTAAGGTCCGTTAATTTCATTTCGCTGAGTTAATTTTGAAAGGAAACAGCAGCAGCAAGAGATTTAGATTGAGCCCTGCTTTGTGTCAAGTCGTGTTTATTAAATTTCTGACGAAAAAATCTTATTATATTATTTTTATATTTCACTAGTCTACGGTAAGGTTTTAATTATTATTCTCATACATGCGATAATTTATCTCAGCATTGACGGCATTGATAGCATTGTCAAATTTTTAGATTAAATACAATTTGCTGTATAATGACCCAAATCTTAACTAACACGCGTATATGGTTCTTAGAAACTAAGCCTTGTTGGTGTATATTGTATTCAGTAAACACAAATTGATTGATCATTAAAATATTAAAATATTTTATTTGGGTAGGTTGTATTAAAATTTACGTTTAATTGCAATTATATTTCCTTTACCATTATGGCATTATATATAGGAACATGCCTCCCCATTTTTTTTTTAGATTCTGAACGAAGTGAGGAATGTATTGATTTTACAATGATATGTGTTTTTTAACTTTAACTGCATTATAGTGATTCGAACAATATCGAACCAGGATAAACATTCAGTATACATACATTTATTTTGAATTATTTGGCTTGTAAAAATATACTAATCAATACAAGGTATACAATTTCGTCGGTAACAACAATTATATTTGTTGAAATATACAAAATCTACGAGATCGATTATATAATATATAATATTACTGCTAATATCTAGATTTGGTAAAACATTTTGGTTAGGAACTACACCCTCCTTCCCATCATAGTAATAAAGAATGGATCTAGCACTTACAGTAACTATTACCATTGATTATAAATACTAGTACATTTATTTATAATCAATGCTATTACTTTTATATTCTGAACAAAGTGATGCATATATTGATTTTACAATGGTGTATGGGGTTTATTTTTGTTTTTGTGTCTGTGTACAACATAACTTGACGAAATAATGCTTCAATTTAAAACTTCAGCGGTGCTTTCCGATGGCAACGTGTATATTCTTGGTGTATTATAGAGGTCAAAAGTAAGAAGTTTTCAATAGTTTTAATAGAGATCGGGAAAAACTAAAAAAAAATTGACAGTAAAACAGGAATTTTTACGCAAAACCAGTTTTCGACCAAATCGATTTTTTTTATATATATATATATATATATAGTTGTAACCCAAAAAACGAATCACTGTCGATACTTGAAATTTTCACCAAAATATGTCTCTATAAGTACCTTTAGTACCTATTATCTATATACAATTCAAAATATTATGGCTTTTTGAGTTATTTATAGATAATTGACATTTTTATAAATATCATAATAAATTTCTTCTTTTCCAGAAGTTACTCACTCTTCCAAGAGCCTACTCACAATATATCCTATGAATAAACTATCCCTTATTCCCTTACATAGAATGCTGAATGATTCGTAATTGATGTAGTATTGTTTTGGTTTTATTATTTAAATAAATATATTAATTATAAGTTGCTGTTGAATAGTAGTTTATTACTATTTAATTTATATTGAGTTTCCCTGTAATTTTTTCTGTGTTAATATATATTATAACTTATAAGTATATTACTATTACTGTAAACTAAACTTAAAATTACCGAATGGCGTTTAAAATTAAATAAACAAATAATTAATCAATGATAATTATACGATAAATGATTTAATTATTGTGAAAACTAACAGACAACCTACAGAAACATTTTTTTTTATGAATTACGGGGTGAGTGGGACGAGTTCCAAGAAAGGTAATTTTTTTTAAATGTCGATTAAAGTATAGTTTTTTTATTATTATTCTGATGTTTTTAATTTAACGTCCAGAATTGAAACAATTCGAAGGAAAAAAACTGCAATAAAAAAATTGATTTAAAAAAAAAATATATATATATATATATAGGTATTTGGTTATAAACAGCTTCAAATTAAAAATCAGGAGTACGTGAAATAAAACAAATATCTATGTCATGACGCTGTAAAATATTTATGTCAAAAAAAATCATACGTGATTATTCATAACACATAGTATAAATATGATAGGTATACTTTGTATAGTATATAGATATTTTACAAATGCAATTTAGTTACTCAAAACAATACTATAAAAAATTATTGAAATAGCACAAAAAGTGATATTACTGAATTATAGTGTTTGAAAGTAATAACGCAATGTCGTAATTATATTATTATAATAAACAAAAAGTTTATTCGTTATTGAGTCTAGTAGTTATTTCACTTTATTTGAATTGTATACTATTATTAGATTAAAATTAAAAATAAAACCTATGTTTATTAATTGTTAATTATTTTTGTTATTGGTTTTTTTTTCGGTTTTTATTGTTATTGTCAATGTCACAAACCACACAACCTAAACTCACCAGCTATTGCACCTCGTTTTCACAAAATTGATTTTTTTTATTTAGTTTTATAGTTTATCATGTTTATACTTCTGATATTTGTTTTGAAGTACCAAAGATTTTTACTGTACCTACTAATACTTATCAAAGGGTATTAATCCATTTACAATAAATAAAATATAAATATAAAAATAAAAACTATTGACAGTTTTAAATTATCTGTAATGTAACATAATTATTGTCTATTTCCGTCTTGTACGATTTGGAAAATTATTTTTTATTGTTTTTTTATTTACGTTTAATAATTAAAAATAATAATAACAATAATGAATTAAACGATTTTGCATTCAAGATGAAGATAATGTAAAACGTATGAAAAATATTATAAAAAAACTTAAAATTATTTACAAATTAATGAAAATCTATGCTAAAAGTTTTTTGTATTGAATAATTATTTCCAATTAATTTTTAATAAGTTAATTATAAAAGAATTTTAAGAAAACAATTTAAAGAATTTAATATATTCTTAACATGTATAATAACTAATAAGTAATCATTTAAAGTTTAATCAATATTTTTTACGTCGTTTCAATAGGTATACTTAAGCTTTGGTATTTTTTTTCTTCAAGATAAATTCTTTTGAAATGTTATGAAAACGGTGTTTAGTTATAATGTTTGATTCCCTCTCGATAACGTTGTTTTACTGACTATTTTCATTTATAAATACCAAGTAACAAAACAAGAATTTGTAAAATATATATTTCTCATTTGCAGTAAAGAAGTACAAATATAGACATGTAGTAATACAATAGGTACCTACTTGAACTTTTAGAATTTTTCAAACTTATAAAACCTTTAAGTTTAATGCTTATAACATTTATTTAATAAAGTAATACCGGAGAAGTTTAAATTTAAGTTCATGATTTTTGAGGGAATTATTAATTCATGAATAAGATACGCTTTTTCATTCGACACCATCATTTTATTATGATACCATAGTATACATTATGTGGAACACGTGTTCAGTATTTTGCGTAGTTTCCTGATGTATAAAGCTTTTTAAGATGAACGAAATAATAAAAAAAATCTTTATTTATTGGTTTAAATAATTGCGTTTAGCATATACCTATCATTAAAAAAAAAAAACTATCATTAGACATAAATTTTAATAGTTATTGATCAGCTGTAAAGTATAATGATAATTTTCGAAATATATAATAGTCGGAAGATATTTTATAATTGATATTATAGTTGAACTTTGCAAAATGCAGGGTAACTGTTTGCTAAAAAAAAAAAAAAAAACTAATTAATTAAAAAGGTCAATGAATAACTAGTAGGATAGGTACACACTTTATTAATATTCGCTAAACACAATAACATTGTTTACATAATTCACCATTAGATCGAGCAAATACAATAATAATAATAATAATAATAAAAATAATAACGTCATAAATTACGAATTAAAAAATAGCCGTAAACTTCAAAATGTTATAATTCACAGTTAACAGTCCTAATAAAATAAACTACGTGTACAGGTAACCTATATTATACGATGGTCGATGTGAACTACTTCACATCGTTATATTATGTGAATCACTTTTCGCATTGAGTTTAAATGTCTATAATTCAACAATTGTATGAATTTCGTTTGATATACGTATATATACATATAAATACAATATAATATAAATATAAGTGTTTGAAATCTGAGTTATAATTAACATATAGATATTAAAGTTTGTTATTAGTACTTAAATCTATAATTTGTTATCATTATTTAAAACAATAGTTTATTGTTAAATGTATTATTGAACTTTTTTTGGATATCGATTGAAAAAGATAAAAGTAGATATCTGTATTCGTAAAAGCCGAACTTATTATTAATTATTTTTATAGTTATATTATTCATACTACAAAATCTCCCTATATTACTGTAGCTGTAGAAACAAAATATTTCAAATAATTTATATAGTATATTGTCCATTATTTTTACATAATTTTATAGTTATTCTACTTACTTATATGGTTCAATATATGTTATAGTTATATCATTGAAATCATATATTAAATATTTTTAGAAGCTTAAAAAGAAATATTAATATGCGGTCAATGAAATAAATAAGGTATTTAAAATAAATAAATAACCTCGTTTATAAAATTATTGATAACTAAGCAATGAAAATAATTCATAACAAAAAATGTGCTAGTACCTATTAAAAAAAAAAAAATTGAATATTAAAAAAAGTATTTTAGTGAATAAATTCAAAAGATTCTAACATTTTTACTAATTATTACTAGAAAAATATTTCAATTATTACCTATCTACTATGTATAACAATGCCGGTTTAATATTGACCATTTTATATCGTTTTTAAAAAATAAACGCATTAGGAAAATAATATATTTTAGATTTTTTTTTTAAATTTTTTCTATAAACTATAAAGCATATTATAAGTGTTTCAGAGGACATCCGCATTTGTTGTGTACTTGTGTAGCTCTGCCTTACAAATGTATAACATAGAAAATATACCTACATTCAGTATTTCACGTTAGTATAAAAATTAGAGAGAATCCAAATATTATAAAATAATAGTGATAAGAACATTATTTGTATTTATATGTAGGTTTTTTATGATTATTCATTTTTTTTTTTTAGCAAGTGTTGCGTGCATAAAATAGCGTTATTTAAAAATGACCATGACTCGCTCAAAGTTGAATTATTATTAAAAAAATTGACATATAAATATAGACAATGTTCTTTATATTAAGATTCATAATAGTTAAAGTATAAATGTTTAAACTAACTTAATTGCATTAATATGTATTTATTTTTACATAATAAATATCTCTACCGAATAATTTATCATCTATTTGTACAACGCGTACACATCCAATTGGCCTTATTACGGAAATTATTAAATTCTTTAAGCTGACAAAGAATATCGTTGGTATTTTATCCCTAAGAGTGTGTGTAATATAGATGGTATTATTATTGTACGTATATGGTTCCTATATGTATATTTATTATGTATATTACATAGGAGTTGGATGGTGACGAAAAAATTAGCTACACGTTCTCATATCGCCGGCGCCGTTGAGGTTCTCGTTAGGCAATGATTTTGCAAACAAAATAATATCTATATTATGCTCATTTATCTGAGCACGCGTTTGTCGAGAGGGGGAAAATAACAGATTCAAACTATCCGTTTTCTTAGGGCGTTTGTTGACAAATGATTTCAGTGGTTTACCTACTCGCACGCAGCGCTTTTAGTGTGCATACATGATAATCATAAAAAGTATCGGTCATTGAGGATCCAGAAATTCGTAGCTTTAAGGAAATGCAAAAATAAATCATATCCGATCCAGCTAAAAATGATAATAAAAGATGTCATCGGCTACTGGGGGTCTAGAAGTTCGTAACTTTAAAGGAATGTAAAAATAAATCATCTCTTACCCAGCGCCAAAAAAAAAAACTCGATGGTAAAAGCTATACAAACGACGATAGTGAAGACTTGAATAGTAATATGACTGTAATATAATGTGGTAGTGACGTAGTGTAATGTATTTAAGCTCTAATACTAATGGTTTTATGTATATTAAATATTTATTTAGATGTTTACATAATTATTGGTTTAAAAATTGAAATATCGTTCTATGGTATGTACTCAAATTTATATTTTATTGACTATAGTAATTACAATCGAATTCGATTTATAAAATATTCAAATTTATGTTCTTTTAAAAATGATTAAAATCGATACTCTATCTTAGATATTTAGACACAACTTACAAAATTTAAGTAGGATTTAGGTGATGGTAAGTAACAATGTAACGTCCCCCCAATGAATTGTTTTTTTATTAACATATTTATTTTACAGTTGTTATAGTTAATTTAAAACTATAGAGCTTACATCTTGTTTAAAACTGTATAATAGTTTTATAAACTGTATATGACATGTTTAATAGATGACCGATATCATTAAAAATTATCATCTTTGCAAAAATGCAAAAGTGTACTGGTCTACAATTAATATTACCAAAACATTTATTATTTATAGTAATTCAGTGTAATTTTCTGCGTTTGTCATATGCAACATTGGAATTTAGATAAGTTATTATTTTCAATTACAGATTGATTGATAGTGAGATAAAAAAGTTTTGAAAATAATTCTAATTTTTCGTCAAATGTTTACTTAAAATTAACTTTTCCATATTGTATCTCCTAGATCTACTATAGTTATATAACAAATTGTCAATTTTTAGATAAAAAAATGAAAAAAAATAAAGAAAAGTCGATCTCGAGTAGACTATGAAAAATGAGTGTATTTTAGATAAATACTGAATCACTGTTTTCAATATTTTTTAATATAATTTTTGTTACTGGTCATCAGTTTATTTAATTTGCAGTAATCGAAATTTAGTTATCTAGTCAAAAAATCATTCTTATATGTCTTCTTTCCATCGAATTAAATTATGTTATTCACATATTTTTCCCTATTCACACACCACTCTCCCTAAAATAAAATGCAGAGACAATACTTTTTACTGAATAATCGTAGGATACATGAATCAAAATTGATTGATTAATAATAAACACGTTTATAATAATGATAAATGAGTATATTATACATGTCATAAGAAAAATATGCACAAATAGTATTACGTAGTTTCTTTCAAATACTATTTATTATCAAAAATACTTATACAATAAAAATACATAACATTGTTTATAGATTTTAATAATAAGATTACATATTACCTATAAATTATAAAGATAAATTAAAGATAATTTCTGCAGTATAAAATGTGCGTTATACGTACTTATTTATTTATATTTCCAAGTTTTACACATTAACGATATAATACGAGTGAAATGAACAAGTAAGTATTGATATCTGCTCATTAAAATAAAAAGAATTTTATGCAAACAGTATTGTGTAAAATTTAAATTAAACAAACGTACCTACTCGTAAATAAAATTTTCTACTAAATTGTGGAAGTAATAAGAATTATATATTAACATATTGTTCAAAAAGTCAAACGATGTAAAACAAGTAATAACATAGTTAGTAGTTATAATATAATATGATACCTACCGAGCTTAAATTTTAAATATTAAGTTTACATGAATGCATAACTCATAAACGTTATTTATTGATATAATCACAGGTATATAAATATTATATCATCGCACAATTTAAAATACGATTCTTAAATTATTCATAAATGACTAATTAAATTTTTTGTGCACTTAACTATCAATATATTATGTATATTATACTATAAACGTGTAAAATACTCGTCGTTTTTATAAATGTTACAATTCATAATGAACGATTATTATTAAATAAATAAACCCATTTAATACTATGCGTAGCTCAAAAACTTAATATTGTTAATTTTTGTTTTTTCATACCCGTTTAATGAAAGTTTTGAAAGTACGAAAATTATTTTTATTCAAGAAACTATGTGCAAAAATATTTAAAATCAACATTTTGGTGTACATACCTGATATTCCAAAAATAGATTTTTGTTAATCAACTATCTAAAAAGTAGACTAGTGGACTAACATTTTCTCGGAAATCTTCTTGTACCACTTCACAAGAGGAGCACTCGTCTTAATTTTAAATACTTCTAAATAGTTACAACTAATAAATTATTCGTTTAAAATTTAAATTAGGTATAGGTAACTGAATTTTCTGAAAAATATTTTTAAAGTTACAAAACGTATGATGTCATTCATAAAATTGAGAACATAACAAACTCATAATAATAATGAATAGAATAGAATAAAATATTTTTCTTTTTAAATTTCGTTTTATAAAGAATTCAAATGATGTCGAAAAATAAATGCTTATCTAAATATACTGTATTTATTGTTAAAATAATCACCCCGTAAAAATAAGTATACAACTTAAATTATTAATATTTATCCGTTATAGTGAATTGTAACTGAGATCAACTTTTTAAAATTTTTTTAAGTAATAATGATACATAAAAATTACAGTAGTAATATTATAGAAGTCGCATGACATTTTCTGGTAATAAAAATATGAAATAATATTACTGATATAAAATAATATTCAGTAGTATAATTACTAAATAAATAAATTATACATCAAATCATAATAAATACTTGTTAAATCAATCATAAAATGGAATATCACAAAGTTAATCGTTACTATGGAAAAACCGTCTCTATATATACATAATCAAACTTTTGATAAAAAGAAAAACTTTTTTCAATGTATATTTATATGTATTTATTTAAGAAACGATGAAAACTTTTGAATTTCTTATTAAATCAGAAGAGAGTTACAAGTTTCCAACGAATAAAAAATATTGGTATATCGCGATATTTCCAAAGGATAATTTTTTCCCTTAATTTATTTAAACAAATAAAGAGTTGATTTTAAAAATAAGATAAAAGTATTTCTCACATTTTTAGTTCATTTCTAAAGTTAATTGAAGTTAAAAAGAATTTAATATCTGTATCTTAAAATCAGATGTTTGTAAGATATGCGTTTCTTATTATATTGTATATGATATTAATTCCGATAGTAATATACAGCTGTATATATAATCCAAAAATTAAATATCTAAGTAAACATTATAAAAAAAATTATATAAATTATATAAAACAAATATTTAATTACTGCAAAATGTAAATATTTTGATTCGTTGATAATTTAGTATATTATGTATAGGTAATGATCATAATGTTGGGGATAATATTTATCTCTGTTAAAAATGACCTAAAATGATGAATAATTTTTTATATTTTATATGATTAAACTTGGTAAAATTCTACATTTAAAATAATTGTATACTATTAACCCATATAGAATGAATGCAAAAGAATTTAAAATCTATAGTTAAAAACGAAATCTAGATAATAAAAAAATTATCAATTTACATTTTAATGTTAAACCAGTCTGAATCTGATCATCTAATCTACAAAATATTATTGAAAAATGCTCTAAAGTTTATTTATAATTTATAATTATAAATCTACTACCTAAATTCATTCATTAAAACGAATATTTATGCTTATATTTTGTAATTAATTTAATTCAAAACTAAATTTTATAACTATCTCACTAATTTATTGGTAAAAGAATTGGATAAAATTCCCAACACTTTTAAAAACCTGTATCCAATTCGTTTGTCATCACAGCAATCAGTATGCAAATCAATTAAGATTGGATATGTCAAAGGTCGATCAATATAATTGATTTTATCAACCGATTCCAATTAAATGCATGCTAATAAAACAAATCAAAATAAATTAACAAAATAATAATAATAATAATTTTTCTTTTTTATCTTATTTGGACAACATTTCAATGATAAGAGAAAAAAGGAAAAAATAAAGTCAAATGCAACTCGTCATTGATTAAGTAATAGATGTTTCAAATTTGAATTCAATGATGAAACCATTGTATACGAAAATGATTTTGAGCGGAATCGGTCGTTCAGATTATTATCATATAGGTAAATAAATTGTAATATGGTATTAACTATAAATAGAAAATATCATGAAATTAATCTGAATGTTTTGAAAATACCATTGTGTATATAAAATATTGTCATACCTGTACATGAAAATTTCATAATATGATCTCCACGAAAAATATTCAACAAAGTAACTAAAATCGTTAATTTTCGTATATCGAATTTTTCTAAACTTGAACTTCTATTATAAATGTACCTATATATTATATAAAAAAACAAATACAAATTTGTATTTTTCAGATTTTGTTTTGGGTAAACTATGAAATGATTATTTCTCTACTGCGTATGATAAATGTGGCATGTACAAATTTAATTGGTAAATTTGGACTTTTTTCCGATATAAAAATAATAATAAAATATACGACCGGCATGCATTAATAATAGTTAGTACGGCGCTGCTTATATTACTCTGCCTATTATGCAATTTAGTATAATAAGTATTTTGCATTATACAATTATGTTACATGATGACGTATTCACAGTAATAAGAATAACGAATTTTTAGGCTTTAGTCAATATTTTAATGCAAATAATTTTAATATTATATTATTCTATACACTAAACAGTATTATTTAGTAATAATAACTATAAATATGTATTATTTCTGTACAAATTATTATATGTTATAACTAATAATAAATTATTATACAAAACTTAAAAAGTTCTACAAAAATATAAACTTAACTTAATGTTACGTTATTTATTCTAAAAAAAAAACATAATAATGATGTATTAAAAAAAAAAAAAAAAAAAATGTNTTGTCGATGCAGCACAATAAGTTTAAACTTGTCAACTACGTGTATTCTCAAGCAATAACAGTCTTAAATATGTGTTATGTCCCAAGAATACGCGGGGCCAACCAAGTTAGTCTACGAAGATGCGCTGCAGTAGAATCTTGTTCGTCTGAAGAATTTTGATGCTTCTCGTAGTTATCTTAAAATCATAAAATTCAAAGCAGTTTAACATCTTATAAATATATACATCAATATATATTTTCAATTTATTGAACTACGATTTTTTTTTTTTTTTTTATTATTGGCGTATGCTTTATTTTTGTTCAGTAAATTTATTGTATAGGTATTATAATATTATATTCTAGAATAATTACGTTTTACACTAAACAGTATATGAACAAATGTGATGTGATAATATGTAAGACAATTATTATTATTTATGTAACAAAATTTAATGTATGTGTATTGTATACGCCTTAAATGATATAATGTAATACAAATTGTATCTAATCATAAAATACATTTAGCCACTATGCTATCGTCTACGTTAGGCCTATACTAATAATAATATAATATAATATACGTTTACTGTCAAGACGATGTTAATTCTTTAAAAAATTATTTCATATTTTTAGAAGAATTTTTATACGCGTATCACGCATAATAGAGGTACGTACATAATATCTTATATAGTATCTTAACTTGAAAAAATTCGAAGGGAATATTTTCGTTTGATCTTAAAACTATGATAAGATATTCGTTTAATTCTAATCATTAGAAGTCTGCATAGCCGTCATACAAGAAAACTTAATTTTTAAATGTACACAGGAAAAAGTTTTGTTAATTCATTCAAACAAAACTTTGATCAAAGGTATGGTCTAATTCTCATTTTTGCTCGTAATATATAAACCTAAGCCGCACTTTGTTGATTGAGTTGACGACCCATTAAGATGAAACTCAATTTAAACTTTACTCTAGTATTCTCCTGTACATTTTCCAAAAACTAGTATATGATACCTGTATAGCTTAGAAAAAGTATATAAGTGTCCAAAAGGTTATTTTAATCTCAAGTAAAATAATCAAAAGCGTTTTTACAAACACTATAATATGTTGTTACGTATTTCAAGTTTATAAAGACAAATTTTTTCAGATAAATTTTCGATGGTAAACCTGTGGTAGCTTGAAGATAAATTTCAACAGAACGTCTTCAGTGAATTATGTTTGGCTGGTAGACTAGTAGATTAATGGGTTTGTCGGTTCACGAGTAAAAACTAAAATTTTAAATGTTTTTATACGTATTATTTTTCTGATAAAAGATAGATTCAGATATGATGAATTTCATTAGCACAAAATGTTTCTGAGCAAATATTACTGAAATTCAACTCAGCTGTTATGTTTTCTGTCATTATCAACATGGCAAACATTGAATAATATCTAATAATACAATACTTAAAAATAATTTATATCAGAGAGTTTCTCGTATGATTAATGTTAATAATGAATAATTATCAAAAAAAGCCAATAGCATACAATTATAATGTGTCTAAAAAAACAAAAATGGTTTTGAATAATATTGTGGATTTTTAAATTCGCTATTCGCGTATATGCCGGGGAAAAAATTTGAAGAGACGACGTATGTTTGTGTTCGATGTATATTAGAAACATTTGTCGTGTGGATCTCGAGTTTTAAATTATAATACGTATTTATAATGTGTTCATACCTATAATATTATCATAGCCAGGAAAAAGCCAAATACAATCTTCGCCTCCCATGAGTGGCAAAAGTATACGCGATAGTTGTTTTATCGTGTAACCACCCTTGTCATGGTACATTTAAACGTGTATTTCGGCAGGATGTTTACTTCCGAAAACTTATAGTCACCGCGCCGCTTTGAGGGCGGGGGTGGTTGACAGCTGCACGCTACCGTAAAGTCACAGAAGCGTTTAAAACGTTTCGATCGCGACGGGGCGTCGATCGAGAGCGGCGGGCGAAGGGTAAGAGTATCGGTTAGGTTAGGGTTAGGTTATCGAAGAGAGGGATAATAACATATCGATAAGGTGGAACAACGCCGTAGTCGTCAAAAATAAAAACCGTTCACGGGGATTGTTGCCTGTAGGGAACGACAGCGTGCGCGTGTGTATTGTAGCCGCGTCGTCGCCACTGCGGCACGCTGAATAATAATAATAATAATAATAATATCCATACTGCCTGGAATCGGCGGCAAGGGTTTCGCGAGCGGGGAGACGGCGGCAAAATGGTGGCGCCGGAATACTTGGAAATCACCCCTCCAATTAACCGTGAATAGAATCTTAATTAACTCGCAATATTGCGGTGGTTGGGGGGCGTGATAGCGATACGAGGGATAAAACGAGGTATTGGGTGAGAGAGCGCTCCGAGTTCAAAGCGATTTTAACAAGGACATAAGTACGACTATACATATTCTAAGCGCCTTTGTGTGTTGTACAATAATAATAATAATAATAATAATATACACATACAATAACAGTGTATATAATACGAGTGTAATATATTACATATTATTATATACCTTTCATAAATAAGCGTGCGTGCATAGTGTTGTTTAGGTACACCGCGTGTGCTCGTAATAATTAGTCGCGCCGGAGTGTGTGTGCAGGCAAACAAATTATATATGCACAGCGGTCACCGTTTTTTTAATATGGCTCTTATTTTTAATGCGTTATCGAGCAGGTTAACGCGTTTGAGAAGGCGACAGAGTAAGATAATATTTCACGTTTAAAACCCCTTCTCACGCCGCTGGGGAGGAAAAAAATAATACACTACTACACGCTGCGGGGCAGGTGTACGGGGAAGGATGCAGACCGAGGATACGCGCGCGGGAAAAAATTTGTTGTCGGAACTGCAGTAGCGGTACCTATTATATAGTGTACGGTGAGAAATTCTCAACGACAAAAAACATCAAAAAGCTTAAATTACAGAACGACGGCGAGAGGGGAAAAGTTATCAAAAGTGCGAAACGGCCGCTTCTTCGGATTGTGCAAATTACTTACTAAAGAGGACTTAATGTAATTTAACTCTGGTTTAATTTGTCGACTTTATAATCGGGTTGTCTCACGCGTAATTGTTTTTAGAACACAAGTCGGTCGAATTTTATAATTTATTATTATACACTACATTTTTAGTGCAAGTGATACTTTTAAAATGATGGTCAAAGAACACGCAAGTGGCGGCTAGTGAGATTTTTTTTTTATTCGAATATCGCCTAAGATGTTTATTATATATAAATATAATAAATTTAATTAAATATATATGATACCTATGAGTTATCTCCGTTTTTATTATATTTATGCGTTCGCGGTAATATAACCGATGTATACTTAGCAAAAGCACGTACTAACCTTTTGCCGCATGTCAAGAACATCGAAACGAATGACACAACTAGAAAATCTGCCGACGAATTTTGACACTGCGAATAGAGAACGCAGACGGTCGCGAGAACAATAGATGTAATGTGGTTTTTCACTGAACTACGGTTATTATTTGTACGTGTCGAGGTCGAGTAAAATATAGAACCGGAAGTTTTTTACTGTATTATTGTGTCATTATTTGTTATACATGTGACTTTCGTATGACGTTACAAAAATTATTGAAATAATAATATATCAAATTTCAATTTAAAACTTTAAAATAGTATTTTTACACTACCTAACGATTAAAATACATTTTATGAGACTGAATTAAAAACGCTTTCATTAACCGTGTTATTAACAAACACAATGACAATGCATACGATATTGTAATAATATAACATGACACACGGTTGTAGTGAAAAATAAATAAATAATAAAATATTTAGTAGCTAAAATAAATCTAGTACATTATTGCAGGTAATTAACAGCAATAAATAAACAATAAAATACAAACGACTGATGAACAATAATTTAGTCATTTTACACACAGCATTAGGAAATTTTTTCCTAGTTGAAATGTTTGTTTTATTTTGAAAATAGGAAAAAACACTTGTTAGGTACTGTACTAGTACTAGTAATATTATATCATTGAAAGTGTCAACAAATTAACTCCAATAATGTTATTTACAATGGGTTTAGATTTATGGTACTTACAAATGATTAATCCTCGAGAATTTTCGCCTGTTCAACGCTAATTTAATCCTGCCAATACCGTGTACAAGTTGTGAACGGCATATAATACTATTGTATATATTATTATAACATTCTAAAACAACAATAGATCACCGAAAAGTACAATAATTTAGTAGGTAGATAATGCTATTGTTAGCGTCATTAATTTTTTTCAACAATAAATTACTTTAACACTGTATAGCTGAACTGCTCTAACACTATTTTAATGTGGACTCGTGCTGTTCATTTTATCGAAAAAAGTCGTACAAATATTTTTATGAAAGATACATATTACAAGCTATAGCGTAGTATACACCTCAACGTACTTTTCTGGTTTTCTTTCAACCCGTAAAATAGTTCATTTTTTTCCCCGTGGAAAGGGGTGGGGACAGTGGGAGAAGGATTTTCAGTTGAAATAATGATATTTATTTATGGAGCTCGAAATAAAATATTTACTTTCTCGAAATTATACAACTTCGTTATAGCTGTACACATTATATATCAATCAAACGATGACGAGGAGTCAGCGGTCGCGATATAATATAGTACAATATAATATAACTTCATAATATGTTAGTTTTATTGCCATCGAGAGACTTGACAAGTGAAATAAACAAATATAATATATAATACGAAGATATATGATAAACCAACATGGCAACATCAGTAGCGGGGATTATTGCTCTTCAAACAAAAGTACAACAGCAAATACTCGGCCCAGGTTTTCACGTCACGATATATACATACAGTAAGTACTAGTACTGTCTGTTGTTTTCGGTGCAAAACTTATTTAATAATATTTAAAACTAATATTATAATGTACATTATATTATTTCCTTGGACGGAACGAGCGTGTCCCGCGAAGTAGCTCTATCGCCATCATTCATACTGGGTGGATTTTTTTAAAAATATTATTAACTTGACCTTTTCGAAAAACAAATATAGTTTTTTTCCTAATTCCTTTCGTTATTGTCTTTTAAGTTTATGCTTTTTGCGGATAACATGCTAACACTGTTTAGTTTCATATTCCGAATCAAACTACCTTTATGATTAGATATTTTGATTTATGAAAATCAAATTTTAAAAGTAAATTGATTAGGTTAGGTTAAAAATTATTTAAAGTTTAAACGAGTACAGTGTTTAGAAATTGAATTTGTATGAACTGAAACACTCTGTTTCCTAGAAATCCTTTTAAATCTAATAATATATTATTGTCTTTTGTGTTATACATATATTATTATAAAGTCACGTTTATATAAATACATATCACCGAGCGTATCTTCATCTCCGATTCTCCGCCCACACAATCCTCGATGACGGCACTATACTTTATGATGAGATAGAGATTCTCAAATAATTATATATAGATAGTGGCATGTGATTGTATATATTTGTAATATCAAAAGCGAAATAGAATCACTGTGAGTCTGTGCGGGTACCTATATATATACATCATACGCGATGGCTAGGACATGTCTGCAATGCTGGATTTGAAAGACCAATAAAAATATGAGACAATATAGTATAGAACATACGTCGTGAACCCTTTGAAATTTAACGACCCGTCTTGGCTTCGTCTCACATAACACAAGTTACACCATCCGTACCACACGACGATAAAACAGTAATGTACTCGCATTGCTGAAAACGTTTACTTGCACGCACAATTTATTAAAATATTTTCATCAAATTTTGAAATGTAAAAAACTTAAATACTTAATGCAGCGAGTGAAATCGAAGGGTGTAAAATGTATTGGTGATAGTTGAGAATTCGTAAAATCGGTTCATCCATTTAGTCGAGTCGGAAGTTTCTGGCTTAACTGCGGATGTGGGTGGTTAGAATGCAATAATCGTGTTATGATAAATATAATGTACCGGAATACAAGAACGATCACTTATTCAATGACTTAATCAATCAGTAGTGAACGAATTGTCTCTTGATGTTATTTAGTCGCCCGCGATTGATAAGTTACCGTTAAATCAATCATTTTTTCATGCAATCCTCGTTAATATTTTATATATTTCGTTTTATCGATCAATTTCCGTATGGTTTATACGCGTATATCATATTATACATCCTGCGGCCATACGTTTATTAAAACATCATCAAATGTAAAAATTACAAACAGATCTGTCGACCTAAGAGAAATCTCTCCTATCAAAAGTGTAATAAGGCGATGACATCGGATACCAACGTCTTATATAATTAGGGCAATGGGTAAAAATCCATAGGATAACGCGAATAGACTTTCTGAGCGCACAATGCACATCGCATTATATTGATACCGTCACGTACATATTGTATATGTGTATATAATACTACTTAGGGCCTCTATAAATTCGCAGTGACAATATTCGACGGCGACAACGGCGCCCGGTCGACGCCCACCCGCGCCACCGTATAAAATAGTCGTCGGTTGATTAGAAACAGACGCCACAACCCCCTCGCCGCTATACATGTTATATCGCCAAGCCCTCCGGTCGTGTGTTCGGCAAGTCTCCCCCTCTCTCTCTCTCTCTCTCACACACACACACACACACACACACTGAACCGGTATACGTGTTATTATTATTAATATTATATTATGTACCTATACTTTACCCTCTCCTCCGCCGCGACAGTCGTCAACACTGCCGCTGTGGCCGAAACGAGGCCAACGCCCTTACCGCAAACATCGTCCGTCATAAGTCATCGGATTCCAATTTGCGTTGTAATAGACGTCGCGCAAATAGCTTTCCACCGTCTCTCTCTCTCTCTCTCTCTCTCTATCCGGCGTGGAAGTCGACAATATATACCTATATATCATATAAAATACAACTGCTGTCTCCTCTAACCCACAGCAATATACATTACGAGTTTTTTCCAACCCTCACCACTCCACCGGGATCGTGTTATGCTAACCCTTCGCCGCCGCCACCGCCACCGACCGACGTTTATATCTCGGTGTATTCGGTTACCGAATTAATGAATTGGGTTTGTCATTTCGTATAAACAATACGCGCGGGCGGCGCAGTCGGGTGGTGCTGGAGGAAGAAGAGCAGGAGCAGGAGCAGGAGGAGAAACGACTGGGGGTTTGTGCGCATGACGTTTTATATTATAAACATGTCCTATGCATGTATGGTAAAAATTTTACAGGGTAGTTAACGATTTATTTCTCGGATGTTTTCTTAACGCGAATAATCGTTTTGTGTATTATTTTTTAATCACTAATCATTTTAATCCAATTATTATCGAACGCGCTCCTCTAGTACCGAGAGAACGGGCGTCCGATGCAGATCAATCGGTTCAATTAGACGGCTAAAGTTCCGCATTACAATAGGTTATGACTATACAAAACCTCGAAGAATGTAGCGTCTCAATTAACGGGTGGACAGATTTTTCGAAATAAATAATGAAAGTTTTTACCGGTGGTCAGTAGGATAGATTTAAATTGAAAAAAAAAAATAAAAAATATTCCCAAAACCGTAAACGAAAAATTTTAAAATTATAAGACACCGAAGCTTTTTTTCCATTGAAATCGTATGTGATATATTATTTTCGAACAACTTCACAGAGCTTATAACGTATAGAGGTGTGTACATTATTATTTATCCATTTACTTTTATAAGAATACATATTACGGTTTTTCATGTATAATTTGACCATCAAATAATCGCTGTAGGAATATTCATTAAATAAATTAAATAAAAAGAATCATAATGCTTAATGTAATTTAAGTTGAACTTTTATCATATTTGCTTTAAAATGTGAAAATTAATTGTTCTGCAGGTTCGTGTACAGCTTATCCTTTGCATTTTGAATTGGCTTTAAGTGCATAGATAATAATTGCATTAAATTGAATTTTTAATTATGTACTACCTAATTATTGAAAAAATTATAAAAGAAGATGCATAAAAAAAAATATTAAAAATTATTTATAAAACAAAAATTAAAATACTTTTAAATATAGGTGTATACATTTAATATCCATGAACCATAAGCCTTATGAAAATAAGTTTAAATTATACCAATTTATTTATTAATATTACAACGCACCTATAAAAAAAAAAAAACTATTTTAAACTTTATAATTATCTATTAACTATTTTTCTAAGTAGACATATTATAATGCTTTTAAAATAAAATACGTTTTCATAATTTCCTCAGTTCGGTGTACTCAATTTTGATTTAATTTAGAAAAAAAACACGAATAATACAACCTACAGAGACGTCAAACTTAAATTAAGCGTAAATCTGTATAAATGTAAGTATATCGGACGGCATCGGTTGTTTATTGAGGAAAACAAGTGATATTCTCCATATTATTATAATATATTGTGTGTACGACGTGTTGTTTATTATATTCGGTTATGCGAGCAGTGTACGGCAACAATTTATAAACGTGCGCGTGACTAGAAAACTGAGATGAATCGAATACGATGCTGATCGCATATACGTACCATATACGATTTCAAAATTAATCGCCTTACAACGTTATGATAATAATATTATGATGCGATGTAGAAAATCAAAAAAAAAAAAAAAATACCAATTTATATTGTTATATTTACTTATTTTCACAGCTTTTTATGAATTTCGTCTAACCAATACAATTCCCATAAAAAGAAAATTATCACTACCGATCGACGAACAAAGCTAATTCACGCTTTTAATTTAAAAATGAAATATTATTTCAAGTAAGGATGCAATAAAAATGATTTTATTTTTAAATTTTCAATAAAAAAAGTTATTATAAATTAAAAATATGATATTGAAATAACTATATACAAATAATATAAAAATTAATCATTTGCAAAAGTAAACGAATGATAATATTATACTCCGTCCTATATAGAATTCGAAATTTGTAATTTATATTTTAATATAATATTTCCAAGAATTAAAAAAGAAAGTTCATTCAAATCAATTTGACGAAACTCGTACGCTTTGGTCACGAAATGGGTTAATAACTGTGTGGAGGGGTAGATTATGTTATATCCTTCCGAACACAATATTCACATATATACATTACAATACACAGCCTCCTTTTCCTGCACTAAACATTCGTGTATAAAGTTGTCTACTTCTGTAATAGTTTTGGCCCTAATACGAATATTTGAAATTTCGAACAATGAAGATGTCCTTTTAATTTGCATTCTAGCTCGACGTTTAAGGACAAAAAACTCCGAGCACTTTTTTTTTATTCCAAAAACTTAAGACTGTTAAATATTTTTTTACATTTTTTCGTTTTATGAAAAATAATTTGGTAAGTTCGTAGTATTAATAATGTTTGACATGATGTATAGATAGTTTATCAGGAACTTTTGCTCCATCTGCTTATCGTCCGTACACGGTTCGGATGATCCTAACTATGATCGAAATGTTTAGCGACCCTACCCTTTTACATCATAAAGTCGGTGCATAAACTTTTGACATGGTGAAAAACTATAGAAAACGAAACAATAAACACGCTATACAAACCACCCTATAGTTATTCGGTACACTCTTGTTATTTATGGTTTCAATAGGAAAAGGTTAACTCCAGTTAGCAATTTCCATGGGTATTTTATTATATATTTAACTATTCTAAGATAAATGTTTTAAAAATTGAACAAATATTTCAGTGGTATATTTATCATGATATATTGTTTACTACAAAAGTACATACACGATACACATATTATATTAACCAGTAGATAACACTATATTATTATGTATATTCGACTTAGTTTGATAGTTGATGCCTTACATAGATTTTAATATCGGTAGGTACATAAATACCCATTAGTTATATTTTTATACATAGCATCCGATTTATTTCAACTAAAGAAAAATTAATTTTTAACATTTATGAATTCAGTACCTACATAAATAAGATGGTTGTAATGTTTAAATGTATGTCAAAACAGGTAAGATAATATTATAAATGATTAACCTATATTGAAATATTAATATAGAATATTAATGTTATATTATTATTTTAGATACTTATTTATAACTTTAAAAAAAAAATAAAAAAATGATCAATTATTGGAAAACTCTATAATTCATACTATAAAACATAATTATGATTATGTTTAAAAAACAAAGATCTAAGCTCATAGGTAATTATAATATAATTTTTCAAATTTTTTTTTTCTTATAAATATAATCTTTTAGTTATAATTTTTTTTCAATTTATAATAAGTTAGTTAAAATATTATTAATTACCTACAATAAAAAGATAATATATTTTGATATAAAAAAAAGCATAGATTTTTGATAACTACCTAATTTAAAATACACTTTTGATAATAGGCACTCTAAAAAATTTAAATTATTTAATTATTTTTTTTTTTAATTTAACAATACAATAAATAACTAAAAATACAATAAAAAACTTTACGTTCAAATTATATTTGACGTTTATTCTCTAAAAGTACCTTGTCCTCCACATGATTTAGATTATATCTGTAAAGTTTTAAATTTAACCAAACTTGCTAATCAGAGACATATTGTGAATACTATATCATTTTTTTCTTAACTTTAATCTAACTCAATTGATTGTCCTAACATCCTTTCTATTATTAACTTGAATGTTCTACTTTGTCATACTAGTCCATTCTAATTTTTAATTTTCCGAGTATAATGAATTATTTATTGAACTTTTTTCTCCATCATTTTATGTGTCTTATTTCTAAAAAAGTGAGTTTTGGTAGAAAAACTAGGTCCTAATTATTTATTCTACTTAAGTAGGATATTATTGGTAGTATTAAATGAAACTATCACCACATTTTGAACTAACCATTTATTAACTTGTTTAATATAAAATAAATATTCTTACAACTAAGGTTATTAGGAAAATTTTCATATGGTAATCTAAAAATCCGTTGGTGTTTGATCAATGCTAATATTATAATGTATTACACTGTTGTACGCTAACGTTATGAAATTTTATTTTTATACGGCGTATTGGATATGCAATTCTGATACAGCGGAAAATTACTTCATAAGGATCTATTTTTTTGTGACGAGTAAGACTGTTCAATATTCACGAGAAAGAATGGTTAGATTTTATTTTAGATAATGTAAATTTAAGTTTACTTTTGAAATTATTGTTATAGTTTTGTTTAAGTAAGAGTAGTCTTGTTTTACTAGATACCTCACGCTTTACATTTTTAGACTATTATATTTCGCGCAAAGGAAAGTAAATAAAATATTTGTGATTTGGAAGTGTTTCAATAATAAAATATTTAACATTATATTGAAAATAGTACAAGGAAATTATCATAATAATTGTATAATCTTTTATCATAAATTTAACTGCGAATTTAATATGTCCTAAAATACGCATATCGTAATACACGGATAACAAATACTTTGAAATACGATTGGTCTGCATTATAATGACGAATGACATTATTTTCATATACATTCACTGAATACTTACTGTGTATTTTGGGTGTAAAAATAATAATAATAAAATATGTTACGATACACATTTTATTTTAATTTATATCATTCCAGATGAGAGATAAGTATGAACGACATAGATATCATTATGCTTAAAACAGACACAGCATTTCGTCTTGGTGATTACTGATCAAAGTAGTTATTCGGAATGATATTATAACTGTATAGAAGTGGTTAGATAATAGTTATTGTCAATTGTAGCAATATAATAATGATTAATCTACGTAGCAAAGTTCGTAAACGGCGGAAAACAATCGAGATAATAATATAGTAAGTACCTATATAGTATGACGTTATTATTTGTATGCATTATAAAATAAATATCCTCTACAAAACTCGAATCTTTGTCCATAGGAAATCTAGCCGTGAAAAGATCAACGTGTCAAAATACTCAAAACGTCCGAGATTAGCGTTAAATGATTTAATCGCAAACTCGTGCCGTTGTTATAATATTATTATCGCGTACAAAACATTATAATGCAATACACCGTAATTGCGTCTTGTTCTCAATCGGCGGGCACATGGTTTACCGCGAGATCAAACGATAAATCAGCGATCGCGACGACGACGTGTGTCAGTGGCAGTTGGGGTAACAAATTGCCCAGTATTCTCATCTATTCATCGGGTGCGCGAGGCGTTGCAAAGGACAGAATCGCTGGGAGACGAAAAGGTATATATTAAATACGCGTACATAATAATATATAAAGCACTTTTAACAGCAATCCGTTTTAGAAATCACCGAGCGTTTAACCCGCGACAACAATAGGTGGCTGCGCGCACGTGTTTATCTACAAAGGAGACTGAAGTCGAAAAAAAACCTTTAGCGGAGAACGCGCGAGGAGGGCTTAAAAAAAAAAAAAGTCAGTCGAATAAACTCACGATTGCAGGAATCATTCGAACTGTATGTGTGCGCGCGTGTATGTTTGTGTGCTTGTGCGTGTGTTTGTGTGCAGCAACGTCGAGTTCCTTTTTATTATCGACTATTGAAAAGGAATGGAAAGAAAAGAAGTATATTACAATACTAATAAGTATATTCGTACAAAAGCGGAAATTCGCAGTTTGACTACGTCGGGTGTCCCGTTCGTCGCACGAGAGAACTATAATACAGTATATACATATACCTATAGTCCGGAAACAAGAGCTCGTCTATAGTAGGAATTCAGATATTAATATTAAAAAAGCCAAAACATCGCCATCTCGTTGCAGCACGTATATTGGACGTCCTAACGCACAACGTTTCGTCATACGCGCTTATGACGACGACGATGATAATGATGACGATTTTATATTATAATGTACGATGTACTGAAAAGTATATGTCCCCCACCGAGTCACCCGACACGGGAGTCATTAATAAACCTTAAAAAAAAAAATAAAATAAACAAAAAGTTTTGCGACCCGAGAAAAATGAAATAAAATAAAATAAAAAACAACTTGACGTGTATTTACATTATTCTATTTTTTACTGTGTAAAATACGGCGCGGTGCTTTTGGAAAAAATACAACTACCACCACCTCTACCCGCATTCAAGTAGATGAACACGTTAAAAGTTTCGGTTAAAAAATGTATGTCCCCGTAACATTTGTTTCGAAACACAGAAATATAATACCATTTAAAGTCTAAACGAAAACTATAAGTTACCTTGTATGAAACATCAAACATTATATATGAAACATTTTAAATCCTAGTGTAATCATGTATAGGTATATATATACATATATTTTTTTTTGATATTACGAATTACTATTAAAGTACCAGATAAATAATTTATAAAATCACTTACAATCCAATATTGTTGTATTGTTTTTAAACAGTAAATATAAAAATAGTCTATCGATACATAACGACGTATATATTATTTATATATTTTAATTTCTAAAATTTTTATTAAATCGGGATTCTAATAATATTGACAATTAACTAAATTATTGTCATATTTTATCGTGTAAATGTTTATCTTATGAAATTAAGTTGTTTTTCTAACTAATTTTATAAATATCTTACCTGAATAAATATGATATTTTTCACGAAATTAAGTGTTAAATAATCGACAAAGTAATGTCTTTTGGACTTTATTATGAATTAAATTACTTCAATGCATTTTTTAATTTTCTTTAACAAAAACAACTGTCAAAATAAAATGCTAAACATGTTGAAAATTGTATTAAAATTAAGAAAATAATTTAAATCACGGTGAATTATATTTGAAAAACAAACAGCTTCACGTCAGTTGAAAGAAATATTTTTCTCGTATAAAAAAAAAGTGACTAATTGTGATTCAGGTTGGAATTCCAAACGTCTTAGACATCAGCTGAGCATTTTATTTGACACATTTTTCTCGTCCACTTTTGTTCTTATGCCGGGGGCGAGTATCAACAACAAAATATTCAGATTTTTCTCTGTTTATAAATTCAGCTTTTTTTTTTTAAAAGATTTATGTTTTTCGACGTTTTAAATTATGCAGGCACATCACACAAGTAAATCAATATTAAAACTATTTTATATTTTATAATACAACCATCTGACAATATTATTCTTTTAATGATATTTTGAAGAAAAAAAAAATTATTTTTTAAGCATAGCTCTAAGGTTGTAACTGTTTTTCTGATGAAAGTCAACAATATACTCTTAGAACTGTACCTACAACCATAAACTGAGCAGCTACCAGATGTCATACCTATCATTGTTAAATATAGTATGATCACCTTAACATATTAAAATTATTTTTTATTTGTATTTTCCACCCATTAATTTTTATTAATATTTTTTTTAGAAAATTATCAAACTTAAAGGGGCAACAGCGCTCATGATAGAAATGTGACGTATAACAATGATGTTCTAAGGATTACACATAATTTCTTGTACGTGACAAATGACGACTTAATATGATTATAATATTTGTGTATAATGTATACAGAAGGTGCGGTGGTAATATACTGTAATAATTAATACATTACAACGAAAAGACAACAATAAAAATTTAGAAATTGTGTCATAACCGCGATATCTAAGCCATGATGATCAAGCAGAAGATATAACTCTATGATTTAGTTTAACGGTATAGCAACAAAGTAAGTTTCATCAACATAAAATTTCTTATTTATTTTAACATGATTTGCTTTTTAGTGTTAATACTTAAAATTAATAATAACAAAAAAAATAAAACTGCCTTTTAATACAATGAATTAATTGAATCTTAAACTGTAAATATTCTACTTCGTCCGAATTTGACCAAACGCTAATGTAAATGTAGTAGATACCTAACCTACATTATAGTATGAAAAAATTTAAAACACCTATGGTACGCTTATACTATATTGGAGTGAAAGAAATCGTATTTATTTTTTATTTTTTATCATGTAGTTTATTTTAAAATCTTGCCGGCTTTGGTGCGTACGCTGTACGCTCAATATTTGCCAATGCGAAACTCATAGGATTTGACATTTCTCCCGACGATATTATATATTATTATTTTGTAAACTTGCATATTATGTTTTTTATCAACGACTCCCACTGGTTTTTATTCCGACATATGGGTCTGACCGATTGAGTGGATCGGTAGAAATGTGTAGATTACTTATATTTATTAAACTTGGTGCACGAGCAGCATATCATCTGAACACTAAATTAAAATGTTTAAAAAGTCTTTACTTATATAGCTATACTTATTACTTATACAACTCGCAAGCGCGCTGAGTTTAAAACGTAAATTCAAAGGGATAAAACAGAGCATATACAATAATAACATTAGAGATAATGAATTAATGCAATAATAATACATTATGTTTTGTTACAAAAGGTATAACTACTACGTTTTCAATGATTAAAATCCGATTGATATTGTTAATAACGTAAGAATTTAAATTACAAACATTAGACTTCCTGTTCACCACTGTTATTATATTATTATTAGAATAACTGATTTTTAAGTGTATATCTTATATAGTATCGAATATTAATAGTGATGGATTGGGTACATAATATTTTTGTTTTCAATGTTTACAAAATTTCACACATATTTAACATATTCTAATATTACACCAATCTAATATATGAACTTTCCAATACATAGTTTATTACACGTAAGAACTAGGAAAATTAATAATAAAAATAGATAATAGTTTTAATTGTAATGAAAATAGAATAAACAATAAACAAATAAATATTTAAAACTATATCTGTCATTCAACGACCATGATAAATGTTGAAATGTACATTTTACTTAGATTTTTAATTATTATAATTAGTTATTTTATTACGTTTTTATTAATTATTACAAAAATTAATGAATTTTTTTTTTATTTCTATCAAACATGATACTTAACAAACATAATATTATTAGAAAAAATGACAATGTGACACAGTAGAATCAATCACTTCTAGATTTAATATGAATCGGGGAAATAAAAAGGTATCTGCTGATTGAATAAAACAAGTAGGTATATAAATAGTAAAAATATAACCTAAAAAAAAATTAAAAATGGCAAAAATATTATCGATAACATAATATCTAGCAGGCATGTATACTATATACTCGCGTTATATAGATAGATACTATACAACCATATACACTATACAGTAACCTGTAGGATATAATATGGAGCTCAGTTTTGGACAAAAGTCTACAGAAATTATCTCCCCCGAGAACATAAACATTCCCTTTGTGTCAAGATGTCACATAATATTATGTGGCATAATACATAATAATACTTAATCTAATAATACGGTCTGTCAACATAAGCCAAAGTAAATAGTCTTGGTTTTTAAGAATGTTCCATATTATGGGGATAGAGCTTATAGTTTTAACAATGTCATTTTTATATTACTTCCGAACCAGACGAAAAGGAGTTTTTCAAAATACGTCTATATATATATAAAAGTTTCAGGTTGTGGATAAAATAGTCGTGTGCATGACAATGACTTTAAATCAAGAAAACATACAGAGAATATCAAATATTTAAATATATTACTAATAAGCCAAGTATTGCCCAAACAGAATATTTAACCTGTCAAATCTCATTTCATATGAAAAATGTATTTCAGTTATATATCAGGAAACACTATTCTTTATATTTGGTAACTTGTAATGTCTAACAAAGTACTACAGAACAACAGAAGCGGCTAAGTAAGCATTAAAGCCAGTGCATCCTATCAAAAGGACTACCTACTCACAAAGAATTAAATTAGATGTCGACTTCTTTTTTCATGTTTCAAGTCTTTAATAAAAGTTTCCGAAAACCTTAAAGTTAAGGATAGAAGCTCACATCCAACATATTTGGTAAACATACGAGTAATCTAGAAAATTGGATCATTTTGTATTATTACAGAAGTGATATATATTTTTTTAACATTTACTATCTATATAAAATCGATTAGAAGTAAACAGCTATATAAAAAGTTTATACGACCTAGCTTAAATCAATAATTTGAAACGTTGCATACTATTAAACTACAATGAAATAAACAATTAAGAATATTAAAAAAGAATAATAATTACGAGCTGAATTTAAATGCAATTTTATAATTTGCTAACACTATTTAATCTTTCTGAATATTTTTTTTCTAAACCAATATCCATATAAAACCATTTTAATTTATCATGAAGTAAATTGTATTTTGATAATAGGTTTATAGATTATACAGATTTTGCGTAATAATCTTTAATAAAATTATTGTATCATAATTGTATTAACTGTCTAAACCATTACAGATCAAATCAATATTATTGATTTAAAGATTTAAAGAACCTACTATGATAAGATTTTAAAGAAAATGCATTTTTTGTCAATGAATATCATAATTAAACTTGACATTAAATACTTTTCAAGTTAATCTCATTAGTTGATTTTTTGGTATAAACTATAGAGTAGTCTATATAAACCGTATTTATGATCTACGTTTGTTGAACAAAATAATCTGATACTTATGCGATTGACCAACTATGTATTAACTTATACTTTTATCATTTATTTTTTTTTTTCGAAATTTAAAATTTAGTTGTTGTATCATTAATCAGTTAGATATTTATTGAAAGTAATATTGATTAGAGAAAAATATTCATACACAGCTAGTTAATTTATAAAATTATTAGACAGATTCTTCTGCAACAATCTGTATAATTATTTTTGTTTAACTGTATACACACGACTACACGAGGTATAAACAAAAACACAGAATATGAGTACTCCGTGATCCGTGAAAAAAATAAGCAATAACTCTACAACTACGGCTAGATTTTCCGAAAAGGAGAAACAATTGTTTTTTTAAATAAAACTTTGACATAATAATATATCATTGTTTATACATTTTATACCACACAGTTATTTAAGTTTTTCAAGTGACCTATTGTGAATCATTATATTTAATGTGAGTCCTTGTGTAAACAGATAAAAAAATAAAGACAAACAGTGATTTCCCAATGATGTCGATCATATATAGAAAATGTTTTCTTGTGCAATGCGTTTCCGGAGAAGAAACTTCCCTGGAAAACCGCTACACCGGGAAAATGTTTTATCTCAAACATCTTTTATTCATATGATTATTTCAGATAGTCTTTTTTCCTACATGCCCATTACCATTCCATCGTATGTACGTTTCTTTTCTATTTCAAAAACCTTCACCACACGTACTTATGTGAAAACGACGACCCAATCAAATTAGGAAAACCCCATTTATACATACCTATATATGTATATATTATATCATATATACTATATGAACTATACTACACATGGATGATTGTGTACATACGTACAACAATAATAATATGCGTCTGACATTAAAATTAAATTATACCAGTACTGGTGTATTGTTTTTACTTAATTCCACACAAAAATATATGTACTCCTAATCATTCTCTTCAGGTTAGTCACGTCATATTAATACACATTTTACTCATACAAGCTTAACTATAACAAAGAAAATAAATGCAACAGTCGCCGACTTGAGCTCTACAGGTATGTACCATGTACCTATTACGCGCTTCTGTTTGTGAAAATTAAATATTTTAAAATGATTTTGAGGACTTTAAAGTTTCGCCTAGAGTCAAAATGTTTAATTCAAGTTATAAATTGGTAATTTGCAAGTTGTACTGTTTTGAATTATCCACTAAATGTATGTTTATCAAAAATGTAATCTTCAGTTGCTTAATTAACTTAATAATTTTATAGTAGTGATAAATGAATAATAATAAAAATAGCGGAATAAAGTACCAACATTTAAAATCTACAAGAGGTGCGACATATCTCATGTACAAATAAAGTAGAATTTATTGGAGAAAAATTTTTTATGAGCCATGGTTTTGGATGAATAATACTAAATTAAAAAAAAAAAAGTTTTAATATGAAAAACTCCTATCTGATGATATTGAATTCGAACATGTATTAGTATTTACAATTTTTCATTAGTTGAACATATATAATTATATTTAACATTTAGTTTTATAATTTTCAGTTTTTTAACTTAATATTATTTTAAGGATAAATGTGTATTTAAAACGGCAAGTCAATAAAATAAATGATTATACAATTTAAATACTCAATCCTATTAAAATAACATAATATAAAATACTTGTAAATTTAATAAAAAGTTAAACTAACTGTTTGCACGATTATTTATTGTAAAATAAAATATTTTACTACTTTTATATATTCCAATATTTTTATTTATTTAAATATAACCATTATAATACATAAACTGAATACGACTTTGCCTTTAGCCTTTTTTAAAAAGAAAATAATAAACTACCTATCAATAATATTAAACAGGCCAAACTATATAAATATTATGTAATATATATATACTTATAAACTTAGCGAGATTTAAAAATCTAACATTAAAATTAAAATACACATGAGTTTTATCATATTTCATATTCAAATGTAAGTAGAACATATTGTAGAAAATGTTATAAAAAAAAATGTCTTTTTATTAAAATGTTTAGTCATGAAAATATGTAACCTATTAATATTGAATTCGAATATGTTTAAATATCATACATTTTATCATAAATGGAACAAATAAAAAAAAGATATATATAATATATAAAACTCAAATATATTTAGATATCATTTTAAGTATTCTTCAATCGAATGAATGTGTTAATATGTTATAGATAAAAATTAATAATAATCATAAGAAACGAAACAGATTACCTGATGTCGACTATTGATGTATAATTTTTCAAATACATATAATATTCTTGACAAATAAATAATGGCATTGGCTGTAGTTTTGAAGTCTATAACACAAAGAAATAAAAAATTATTCGATAAAAATACATAACATTAAATTTTCATTTATAATAACGTACAAAATATTATAAAACTGTAGATGAAAATACGAAATATATATAGCATAGTGTTGTTCAATGTAACACGAGAAAAAAATGTGTAGGTAAATCTCCTAAACCCAATTCGATTTGTTTCAAGTATTTGGGTATATTATTAAGTAGGTACTTAATACTTATACTTGATTAAGTATTTGGGTATACACATATCTACAACTATTTTGCAGGCGTTTACGATAAAACAAAAATGATTTCCGGGAAGCGCGGTAAATATATAATAATCGCAGTGTTAAATTGATCCGCGATCGAACAACAGAAGAGCCGGTATACATTTACCTAAAAAGTGATGAAACGATGTAACTAGTTATTGGATCGGAAACACCTCGAGGGAGATACTTAATCGTATATCAATTTGATAATATTAAATTGTTATATAAACGATATCATTTTGGATATTACCTGTATACGAACTGTGCCACAGCGCGGAAAGAGTGATTCAAGACTGCGGATGCGAGAGGTGACCAGAGACGACTAGAGGGCGATCATCGATGGTCTTGTGTCAAAACTAACGAGATTTACGATGAAAAGTATCAGAAAAACGAGTCGGTGATGTAGAGTGACCGTGTGTGAGATGTGCAATGTATAGAGTGATGAGTGATTCCGAGACGTGGCCGCGAGAGACTTCGTCAGCGACGGTTTGGTCGTCGGTCAGAACGGACCAAGTACGTGCGAGACGGTGCGATGCGCGGACGCGAATGTCGGAGTTCTGTGGCAATCGGACGGCGGTTGGGAAAAAGCTCCTCCGGACGGCGGCGGCCCGCCGACAGAGCCCTGCGCGGCGGGCGCGAGAGACACGCATAATGATATTATGTATTATATATAATATAATACGCCGCCGTCGATGGCGCGCATGTCGGTACACGTGACCCCCCAACGACCCTTGTCGACAGCCTTTGCCTGCGGCACGCGGCTTCTTCTTCTTCTTCTTCTTGTCACCCTTGTCCTTATCGCGCCCCCAAGCCTAATGAAAGTGTAATATTGTGTACCGCCACCGATGCCGGACGGAAAGCCGATGAAATAATTAACCTGTATATACAGTATACACGTAGTACACCATCACCACCACCACCACCACCACAACCGAAAATTTTTCTCGTCAAACCTATGCCTGTGTGTGTACAATATAATACGTACATGTTTTACGTTTAATCACTGAAATCTAGCATCACAGAACGTCATGGTTAAACATCGAAAATCTAAAACGAAAAACTAACTACATAGCAAAAATTAACCGAGAGACACGCATTGTTCTTGCTAAAGGACACAGTGGACGTTGGATCTATGAACGATGCATTCTCAGCTTGAACGATAAGGTCAGAAACTGTTAACGGCATTATAATATAGTGATTCGAACAATATCGAACCAGGATAAACATTCTGTATAGGCCATAGATAGATTTGGAATTATTTGGCTTTGTAAAATATACTAATCAAAACAAGATCTACAATTTTGTTGGTAACAAGAAGTATATTTATTGAAATCTATAAGATGGATTATATAATATTCAATATGGCATCTAAAATTTTGGATAGGAACTCCACCTTTGTTCCAATCACAGCAGTAAAGAATGGATCTAGCGCCCATAGTGATTATTACTTTTCTTCATTAATCTCGAAATAGTTTTAGGGAGAAAACATTTCTCTGACGAATGACGACAAATACGTGAAAAAGTTAGAAAGTGTCGAAATAGAGGTAAAGAGTGAGTTCTTCGACACTAGTTAGTAATAATGAAATAATTAAACTAAATGCCACTCCTACAAATTTTAACGATTTGCAATAACATTATACCTAGGATACAGTCTAAATAGTAAATTCCAAGAAATTAAATGCACATTTTAAAATTTTTTAATCTTAGGTACTTTCCGAACGATTTTCATATCATATTTGATATTATTGAGTGTCCTTATGGTATACAGTAATCCTTATGGATTCCTTAAAGTGTTTATGTTAAGGTAAATAGCCCTTAAAAATGTGTTTAAAAAATATATAATATCGGATATAGTATTTATCCTTATATTTCATTATCTATTGTATCAATTATCTCAAGTACACAAAGTTGAATGATTAAAAAACTACTCGTAGAATTTTAAATAACCGTATTATTAAAAAATAAAAAGGGGCGAGCACACACCCGGTGAATCACCCCGTATAATAATAAAACATATTATTATATAAATTATATATCGTACAGTAGCATTTTCGTTATGAACTCGTATTTTCGGTTACATGCGAGCTGCGAACGTATACGTTATATATATATATATATATATATATGAATAATAATAATAATATAAGTCCCTTGTTTGCGGCTCGAGACACGTTCTGCGTCTTATACCGATCTTTTCTGTTGGCACTGCCGCGGATGCCTTCGCCGCCTGTGCAGCAGTGGCGGTGGCTATACACCGGCACTTCCCTGCCACCCTCTCAGGCAACTACCGCTCGCGCACACTACTGCGTATATAATGTAATATCTTACACTTTGACATATTTCCAAACGGACCACTTCAAAGGTGAGAGAGACGAATGAGAGGAAGAGAGAGAGAGAAAGGAAGAGCGAATGGAAAAAAAAGCTCAGACGATATGTATATAAAATAATATGGACGCAGTCAGTGGCATTGCTGCAGCCTTGCAGGGCTTTATATTATTGGTTATATAATACACATGTATTATACATATATTATGTATAATATTAAATATATATACTTCTCGAGAGAAAAAAAAAGTAATTTCCTTTGCACTGATGCGACAGCCGCCGGGCCAATTTCTACACAAAATTCGACGCGCGTGATATATATAGCTGCCGACGCGCATTTGTCCGGTTTCTGCAAGTTGTACACAATAATTATATGCACAATATAACTGTGGCGTTGTTATTCTGACGTAAACGGTTACGCGCTACTGAGATCTCGTAAGTCTTCTCGCCGCCACCGCGTCCGGGGAGGTGCCACCGCTCTGGTTTAATAATTGTACATGTTTTATTGTAAGTATAAATATAGTCACCCGCTCGCGTTTTTCAGAGTTCACAGTCAAAAGCACTATTCATATTTTTATAGAATATTTACGTTTAGTCATACGGGCTGATCTACATAATGTGATTTAAAAAATAATAATCATATATTTAGAGTTTAAAGCACTATCGCATTCTTAATTTTTGCCTCATTTTCACTGTATTGTTTTCATTTTTTTAAATTATGACCCATCGTTATTTTTATTTCATAATCGCGAGCCATTACAATTTAAAAACAAAACATTATTTTAGATTTAGATTCTAAGCGGAGAAACGAATGTATTAATTTTACCATAATGTGTTTTTTTTGTCGATAAATTTTCGATAAAACGCTTCGATTTTCCAAAATGGCGATGGTTTTGTACCTACATTAAATCGGAGTATAAATTTGGAAAATTTGACAAAATTGATTTTTGTTTTTGTTGATGTAACTCAAAAATAAATAGCCGTAGATACTTAAAATTTATATAATTTTAAATTATTATATTTATATTATGTTTACTTGTTTACTTTAAAATTTAGAATTATAGAACAATATAGCATACAGATTGATTGTTTTAAAAGGTACATTTGTAACTCGCAAAATGTTGATTCACAACTTTGGTAATCGAACATTTTAATATTTTCAAGTTATGATTTATAAGTTATAACTAAACTAATTGTTTTAAATTCAATTTTTATAAATTTGAATTACTGAAAAATAAATTTACTTCAAAATATGAAATTAAAAATGTATGCTGTTATTCAACAAATTATAAAAAATACAACATTATATTCAAAAATGTTATTTTGTTAAAATATTAAATTGTATGTAAAAATAATTTGACAAAAACATTAATATTTTATGCATAAAATACGTATTTACCTTTACAAGATTCACCTCGTTAAATATTTTAATAAGATAAAACAATTAATATATAAATAAAAATTTGGTGAATTCGTAATATTCGTTCATTAGCACTAACACACAACAATTTAATTATAATATTTATGTCTGAACAGCAATACATTTATATATTATATCCTATAAATGTGTGCACGTAGTGCAGTAGTTCTTTCACAGCAGGAATCGATAATAATAAATGAAACGTCCTACAATGTTATTTTAGATTCCGCACAGTGATGAAAACAAGCGAATGTATTGGTTTTTATAATTAGTTTTTCCTGTGGACACATTTTCCGGTCTCCGTATCCTATCCGGTTTTTTTTTAATATAGATTTATTCGCGCTCCATGTTCCCATATTATATTATATTATATTATATTGTATCGGTTTGACAATTCGACGATGCTGTTCGTCGGCCAGTAGAACTGACGTTTTTTTTACGCCACGCCGTCTGTTTAACTTGCACGTAATAATTTAATCTTCTGTGACAGTTGAGTCTTCGAGTTTGTAAAATAATAGTAGTTGTAGTTGGGCGCACATAACATCGCAGCACGACTTCAAGTCCAATAGGAACGACGACGCCGAGTAAATAAATAGGAATTGATGCTCGGTCACGGAAACAATATTAAAAGCGATTTGATGAAACAATAAAATTAGAGACACGTCTATTATTTACGGATTATGTCTCTCCCCCTCTTCAGACCAACAATTAATAAGCAAAAATAATGTCAATAACATATAAATTTGGAATTTTTAATAATTTGTTTCAATTTTAGTTTACATATTTATATACTGCATTTTAAATCGAGAATATTCATTAAAATATATCTTAATGAAATTACACTAAACATTTACAGTAAGTTACTTACATCTTATCAAATCATAATTTTGATAATGCAAGGAAATAGAATCGTATGGATGTAGATAGCAATTGCTTCAGTAAGTATTTATTTCAATTGTTTCACTATTGATCAAAGACTTCATTGTTTCCATTAATGTCTAAATAATATGCTTAAAAATGATTATGTTGTTAGCGATTAAGGAGTGTATAATTTGTAATATTTGTTGTATTATCATTTTTGTGTACGATTTTGTGCCTAACCTCTTAGTTTATCATGCATTATATTATTATAATTTAATATCATATTTCTTATATGCAATAAATTATTGTTTGTATAGTACCTATCAATATTAAATATATTGTAAAAAACCAATATTTTAATATTTTAATGTTTAACTTTTAAACTTTTTGTTGAAAATGTTTATCTTTTTCCTCAATCCTGAATATGAGTTTCAAGTTATTTTTATAGATGTTTACTTTTTAATTTAAGTATTAGCGTAGAATCCAAATTAAATTTAAGAATGGTCAATTTGAAAAATACTATTTAAGTTTTAAAAGTATTTATTTATTTAATGAAATGTAACTTGTTGACTATTACTGCAAAGAACACAACATATTTATCAAAAAGATTCAAACATAAATAATCAATACTCAGGAGTACATTAAGAAATAAGTAATGAATACATTTTATTTGAAGTTCACAATTTTCTATTTTCCATGCAACATAATTAATAAACGATAATTTCTTATCAAAATAAGTTGTATTTTGTAACGAAAAATCCAAAATAACATAGTTTTAGTAGCCTTTTCTATCAATTAATATTGAAAAAGGTGATTTGGTCTTAAACAAGTTCTTCATAATATAGGTAGTTACTTTTTTTTTTTTGCTATAGCAAAGAATCAAAGTTTAAAACATAAGGTACTGAAATTACCTTCAACAATTTCTTATAGATTGATAAAAACTAAAAATCAGTATTTATAAAATGTTAATTATACACTTTGCTATAACGATATGGGGAAAAAAATGTATTATAATTTTTACCAACATTTGCATCTATAACTTTTATTTTATCAGAAATAAATCTATTTTGTGTAAATTACTACCTAAGTATGTTAATTTCCATCATTATTTTATTGATAAATACGAGTATAAAGACATACATTTATTTATGATTATTATTCTATTTTTAATTTGTAATTATCAATAAAATTAAATTTTTGCTAGACTATTGTCTTGATAAATTTTACTACTGTAATAATGTTGTTATTTTTACTATTACACTAAAACTAACTTTCTTAATATATTATATGTGTTAGAAATGTATAATATAAATGTATGGTACTTACTATTTAGTACTTACACATTTTCCAATTATATTGTTTATTGCTTACCTAATATAACAATATATAATACATATAAGAAGTTCTGTTCAGTAGTTAAATATTATTATACCTTGAACTCTTAACTAACGTCTAAACAATTTATAAGTACCTCTTAAAAGTTTGAAAGCATTAGGTTCATTAATTATTATATACAATTTGTTATAGAACATCACAGACTGATTTTAACAAAAAACTACTTTCGTGTTCAATGTTATGAATCATAAATTTAAAATACAATATTTTAATATAATTTAACTATAAGGTTCTACTATACTAATATTTTATTTCACATATTTAAGAATATAACAAATTATAAACTAAAATATAATTATATTATTTATCTACACTAAATTTTTTTTTCACATTATGTCTAACCAATCGTAACTATTATTATCGTCGTCTTACTATTTTTATTATCATTATATTATTAATATACTGTTATCATGTTAAAGTAGCCAAAAATTAATATTACTTATTTATCCATAGATGTAGATAGCCTGTAAGCTAAGAATGTTTTATTATAATACAATTTAAAAAAAATAAATAATATAACAATTGTTATTTGTATATTAATATATAATGATGTTTTTAAAAATTCATAAGTAACAATAATTTTTTTCAAAATAACATTTATAAAAAATAGTTCTATATATATATATATACTAGATGTAGCGCACGTGGATAGTTGTTTGCAAATTGTGAGGCTGTTTCTTTGTCTTATAGTTATTTAGATCATAAAAATGCTATTAAGTGAACATAAGTATCTTATAACTACGCAAAATAATAATAAGGGCTCAAGTTTAAACGCCCTAAAAATATCAAAAAAATGCATTTAGCATTTATGACCTAAAAACTCTAAAAAATGTCCTAATATCAAAAAATGCCTTTTTAAAAAATTCATTGTTTATTAAATAAATTCAAATTATTATAAAAAAAAGGAGTTATGGCTAATTGGTGTGACATAAAGATGAATATCAGCCTTGTCTAATTTAAAACCGGATTACTCTTGATGTTAAGTTCAAAATGAAAATAGTTTATACTACGTAGGTAGTACTATACTATAATATATAGGTAGTACTTATATTTCAATGAGGTTGATTTTTTTAGTCATAATACAAGAAATAGGTAAAAAATGTCCTAAAATATAAAAAGTGCATTAAAAATTTCAAAAAATGCTCTAAAAGTATAAAATATGTTGAAAATGCAAAAAATGTCCTAAAAATTTTTATGGTTAGAACTCGGAGTAGGTACTTGAAACATATTTGTAGCTTGGAAAACATCGCGTAAGACATCTCAAAAAAAAAAGATGCAAATGCATTGAAATCCGAGCCCTAATAATAATCATGCATTTAAGGTATTTATAATAGTCTCATAAATTATTAAATATTATATATTAAATAATAATATAATATAATAATAATAGTAATAATATTTTAATTATTTATTATTATATTTATTTATAGATTACAATACAACAACATTGGGCATGACATTTTGTAGGTTTTCGCGTCATACAGCCAATAAGCGCGCTATTGACTTATTATACTACTTTTCTATTGGTTATTTTTATTTTTACTATTATTATTATTGGATGCGTCTTAACCTATCTTAACTACTCAAGTCTCAAAATTAAGTACGTCAGTCGTAGTTAGAATGCAGTGATCTATACTTCAAATCCTGCCGGGCAGTTCAAAGCACCGAGCCATTGTCCCATCTCATAGGTATACGTCGACAATAATAATTGTTTCATCTTCGATTCTATATTCATATTCTGAGGTAAGTCGAGGGTGATTGCTTAACTATACGCCTTAAACAATTATTTCAATATATTATAATTATAGTGGTATTAATTAGTAGTACTAAAACCAGTAAACCATTAGACATATATAAATATAATTTATTATACTTATCCACAATCCACTTATAATATTGTGACAATAAACGTTGTTAAAATCGATGTTCTTTTTATGTATAGGTAGTAATAAATCATGACATTCGATCATTAATTTTTCCTCGCGTTTCTTAAAAATTATGATACTATATAAACCTATTTCTAGTATAATTTTCCAATTTGTAAAGGTTAAAACTTTTTAAACAATCTTTCTTCACAACTATAAAAGATAATAATAATATAAAAATAAAAAAACAATTATAAAACCATCCCACGCTTTAATCAAAAATTCAAATACCTATCATAAAGCTTATTACAATATTATATAGTCTATAGACTATAATCTACATAGAATATGTAGTATGTCAATTAAAATATAATATTAGACAGTAGGTATAAACAATTTCAGTTTTTTAAATTTCCATCTTACCCTAAAGCTCTTTTATGTATTATAGTAACTATTTTAAACTATATAATATTATAATGTTATAATATGATGCAGAGGCGGATCCAGAAATTTATCAAAGGGGGGGGGGGTAATTCAATACATAACGCTGAATATAACCATTATTTCTCACAAGACACAATGTAATAAATGTGTATATAATAAGCTCAAGGGAGGGGTAATTACCCTATTACCCCCCCCCTTGGATCCACCATTGATATATGTTGAAAGCCCGAAAACGTTACAATTTACAATGCATACCTATATTATGGTAATCATTATTTATGTTCAAAAATATTATATTTGTGACACCCGCGTGCTGTTATAACACATTCCACCGGATCTATTTTCCAATTTATATTGTTTTATTTTAGATCTGTAAATTTCGTTGGCTATAAAATATTTAAATATACAATGTTCATCAACAAATTAGTCTGAAAATAGTATCGTTACGACATTACCTACGTTAACTTAATCTACGTTTACTTTTTAATTATTCGACCAAGACTCTCTTCAACGCGTTATACACGATGCTGTCTTCCGCAAACATATTACACTTATAATTAAATGTACGCATTAGGTGCATACAGATTTAAGTGACACTTGTAAAGTTACCTCCCTCCTCGACATTTCACACTCAGTAGTCGGCACTACACGCAATAATTATTATACTCTGCAGAATTTGTTACCCATAACAAAGTAGTTCTAAATAAACTTTCATATAATTTTAATTTAAACGTGAGTTTGATATTGACAAACTTTTTAATTACGCTTAGCCTTCGTTTAAGAAGTTGATATAGTTGCAATTTCGTACGTACAACCATAATAACCACTCGAGATGGATTTATTTAAAATATTATCGTATATTTTACGCGAATTTAATATAGGTACATTCGGTTTATAATAATATCGTTGCGATGTTTTCGACAATTTTCTGACACGAAATGGATTGACACGGTTAATTTTTCCATCACAAACTTAATTTGTAAAGTGGTGTAGCTAACAAGCTCATAGGATTTTAATGTTTTATATACGCCTTTAAGTATAATATACTTATTTTTCTTTAACCATAAACTCGATTAGAGCACTAATATAGTTTTGTCAGGTTGATTTTATTTTCTATATGGTTTTTTGAAAGAAAAACATGTACCTATTGTAAACATTTTTGAACATAGTTTAGGTAGCTACACATCTTCATAAATTTTATATAATAACTTCACAAAACGGTATCCTCAAAATAATAAAGAGTTTGATCACAAAATACTAACCTATTTCACGCTTAACAGATATTTTCTATTTATTCAAACAAAATCACAGCTAACCTAAAATCAAAAGTCAGTAAAATTATCATAAATCATAATAAACGTGTGAAAATCAGAAAAAAATCTACTTACTCTTAAAATAATAAAAATAAAACTAGTCAAAATAATGTGTTTGATTTAAAAAAATTAAGATGAATGTTTACCTAAAATTAAACGTGCGTAATAGATTTTATTTGCTTTACATTATAGATATTGTGTAAGCTGAATGGTTCTAATCTAAAATAGGCTGTTTAATTTGAATTCAACGTTTACTAAGAAAATCGCACCCGCGAGTGAAAAATTTTCCTAGTATTTAAAGCCATTAAAACGATAAATAATCAATAGTAATAATAATTAATAAGCAATAATGTCCTATGTTATGAGGGAGTGACGAGTGTCTCGGGCTTTTATGGTATCAGCCAATTAATCAAATTATACAGAATGTGCACATATAGCTGAATAATTTGACTGAAATATTAATAATTTAACTGTTATATAATACACATTGATGGTAAATTATTATTATTGTATGTAATACATATACTGTTAAGTAGTGGTAGTTAATTAACAGTATAATGTTTATTGCGATGTAATGGAATTATTTTTAAAGCAAATAATAATTAGTACCTACCTATAATATACAATTTAAACGTTCAAATTAAAATGTTTTCTTCTATTTAAAGCAAAGACGTGTAATTACATTGTTTAATCTAAATAAATTATTAAGTATACTAATGTATATTTATAATATTTGATTCGATGATTATAACCACTTGATCTCTTAGGATGAAGAGTATCGAACTAACCTAACCTAACCAAAGACATAATTACAAGATAAAAAAATTTAACTCTTATATTTTATAACACAGTTATCAGTTATCACTAACAAGATTAATATTTTCATATTTTTCCAAGTTTTCTATCAGACTTCAACGATTATAAACATTTTTTTTTTAATTTTCACAGATTTCCACTACAAGTACCTATCTAAAGAAAATTGATGAGCTGTACATTTCTGCCGTTATAATAAAAACGTTGAAATAAAAAAATTGAATGACCACATAACTTATCGAGTATTATATCAAATATATTTTTTGTGTGTTATTAGATAAAAACAAACCTACCATTGAACTTGATAATTTTTTCAATTTCGGTATTATTATTTTTTATTATTTACAAATAGGTCAAGTTTTTATGAAATATTTCCCATGGTACTCATAACTTCGATAATATCAAAAGTCATCAATGATACAAGTAAAAAGTTTTTACTAAAAACGTTATTTTATTTAGTTTAAAGGAATCCCACGAAAAAAAAAACTATCGTTTGGTCATAATACATTTAAAACACAATGAATAATATTTAATAATAATATAGGACAGGTATACAGTTTTTTGTTTATACATTTTAATTATTTCATATGAAAATACTGATGAAATCATCTTTTTAAAGTATTTGTAGAACGCATAGGTACTTTTATTATTGATAGAAAAGTGTTTTATCTTCAGGGGAAATTGAAATAATGATTTTAAAAAATAAAATCACTTATTAAGGTCTCTATAGTCGGTTGGAACGTTCTGTGGCTTTGATATTATTTATAATATTATAGCAGCGATACTCTAATAATGATCCAGTTACACTATACACATCAACAAAACAATAACGTAGTTTTTTCTGGACTCTAAAATAATACTCGAGTCGATCAAATAAAAAATATTTATAAACACAAACATAATATAACACACAAATATATACTACTCACGACTTATGGGTTATATTATTATTATACGCGCATAAACCGATTCAACACAAACGCACCGTATCGTTTCTGGCTCGGTTGTAAATAGTTATCTGAACGTTATTATTGTGCTATACCAACAGCGATATACAATATTTACACGGTTTTCAATATTATAGATATTATAATAATATGAATTCGGCGATACCACTCGATTAACCGGAATAACGATCGTATTCGTCTGTTCCGGTTGTTCCGCCTTTACTATATTATAGGTAATAGTGTTGAGATCTCCGCGTCAATCGTGCCTACGGCGGTATCGTACTAAGTATAATAATAATATTATATAATATGTCGGTTAACTAAGCATTACCCTACTGACCGACCTGCGAGTACACAAACAATTTTACGGATGCTTCCGATCATCTCCGCGCGTAGTAAACACTATGAAAAATTATCATACAACGCGTCACACGTGTATATTATGATAATGTTATAAAATAGGTATACGCCGACGTCTTGCCCAATTAATATATTATAGTCGATTCCACGCGTTGCAAATCAATTCATGGTAGGTAGGTTCCTATCATTATAATAATAATATATTGTTATTTTATGCTCGGTGTAAACGTTTCAACGCTCATCGTGATTTACTTTTTAGGTGGACATAGACACAGCGTATTTATTGTAGGTAAATTTATAAAAAAAAAAATTTATTGAAATGCATTTATTTTACACATCACTTATATTATATACACCATAGAAATCTATATAGGTTATAATATTACATTTTAATAATGTAAATGAAAATTAAATCATTTAGCTGTTGTATACATAATAGATTGAATTGATTCTAGGAAACGTCAAGCATAATAATATGATAATATATTACTGGTACGTTAAAATAATAAATACGCAATGCATATTTTATAATTTATTATTACATTTTACAGCTTAAAACTATTTTATTGAGCATACTACTCACTGTAATATTTTAAATAGTTTAAAATAATATTGCATAAGATAAACCAAATTCGGTATTAATAATTCGGTAGACTTGATACTAAGTCATTAGTTATAATTCTAACTATTCTAAGATAGATACATTTAGAAAAATCTAGGGGAAAATTCAATATTTTCCAATTAGGTTGCAACTAGTAAGTATCGAAAAACTTCTTTGTTGAATCACATTTTTAAGTTCAGCCGATATCATCCCTAAAGACCACTAATAATAAAAAAAAAAAAATGGCAGATAAGCTGATGCAACAGCATACAATATACGATATACGTCTTAGATTATAAGAAAAATAGTATACTATACGATATTAATATATACAAATAAAAATAATGTTTTCCTTTGATGAATTTAAGTTCATATTTATATTTGGATTAATAATAATACAAGATAATGTAATATAATTAAAGCTCAGTTAATGAAGTTTAGTTTGTATAAAATATGTTTTATGTATGTGTGATAGTAATTAGTCCAGTGTTCGACTGTTCGAAACTAATGAAATATATATTTACAAAAATTAGAATTTAACTTGAAGTCTATAAATATTCGATTCAAATTTCTTTTATAATAATATTTAAATTTTTTTTTTTCAATATTTTGATGTTGATGAAACAATTTTCAAATGTATTAAGTATTTACTATTTATAATTATTCAATAAAATTGGTTAATTATTTATGGTTTATTCACAAAAATTCAAAAATTTGGAAATTAATAACAAAAAATTAAGGTACCTAAATAGATAATAACAGAGTAGCACGAATATACAGTAGTATTAGATTACCGTCAACCATAGACAAACAATAAAAATAGAAAAAATAAATTATATAACATCTCTGAGATCTACAAATCTATTAACTATAACGACATTTTAAAATCTCTGTTCTGTATCCGAAGTATTATTATTTAAATTAAAAGTTTAAAAAACGATTTTTTTTACATTTTTAAATTGAAATATTTTAGCTGTGGATAATGTGACCTAAAGCCATACTATACAAACTCATAAATTCATTACCTATGGCAAAATATTATTTAATTTAATGAGTTTTGTATCCAGAGTTATTTTAATTTCATGTACGTTAGAATTATTTAGGTATATCACAAAAACCATATTATTATACAATATATTATATACCTACCTATATATATTACAGAACAGGTGTTATGAATTCTACTACCGTGTGTCCGTCACGTCTGTGATTAAGCTTCCGCCTTTTGTTACGACCGATTATTGAACCTCGTCCAATAACCTTTAACCGATATAAATCGACAACACAATTAATCCTATAAGAGGTGACTTGCAACAAACAATGGTTTAAAACTTTATATTTTCATACAATAAATTAAATAATAAAGGAATTAAAAAAAAAAATAAATAAAAAATAGGTACTACCTACTTGCCGTTTAAAAAACAAATTTTAAAGTTTTAAAAATTAGCACAATATTTAAATTTTTAACATATATTAAAATAGAATATACTGATTACTGAAGTTAAGTGTTTTAAACGCGTTTAAATTCATTTTTAATTTATTCATTTGAGTGCCAACATAATATAATGATCTACATAATACAATATTTACATAGGTATGGTCTTAGATATAAACTATTCTAGTTAATCCGAATGACATTTTTATCTAATGTGCATAAGTATTAAAATGTGTGGGTAATCAAATCGTGTACCTACAATAAATGTTTCATGGTCAAATTACAATATTAAAATTATAGGTACCGAGCACATCTATATACATTAAAAAATGTAATAGCTAGTTTTTTTTGTACGCGATTTAAAAAAAAAAAATTACACTAAAATTAAACAATTTGAATACATTTATAAAAATTTTAAGATGCATCTCAAACTTGGCGAAATCTATTGATACCGAGGCCGTTGAGTCTTGGATAATATTTGGCGAACTTTAATATTATAATGTAGGTACCTACATGTTGGCGGCGGCAAGATTGACGTACCGGTATACCTAGCGGCTATCTGCGGGATACGTTTGTCTAAAAATCAAATTAACCCGAGATTAAATCGCAAAAAACCATATTTAGAAATCAGCTATCTGCAACCGGTGTAGTTTCGCGATGAATGTAAATATACCTACTCGCGCACGTCATAATAAACTACAATACATATACACAATAAGAGTGGTCCACCGACAAGAGCCATTCCTCAAATCGAACATCGGAGGCGTTTTATTACGACAAGTACATGATTTATATTGATCGATCGCAAGTTGTTCTCTCTGTAAATTGCACGGGTGCAGTAATAAGATACATTTTACCTATATACGAAACACCGCTTTAAAAAGTGTGAGATGCAAATATAGATATTTTAAATATCTCCAATCATCTCAAGTCATAATATTCCATAGGTACCTATATAGTAAGTACGTTATAATAATAAATGTGTTCTCGGGTTTGAAAAACAAAAAACTCAGTACGATAATAATATGTGTGAGATATTAAGAATTTGGTATACTTTGTAAACTATATACATTCACAATACCCTACATGTACCTATACTAATATAGTATATAAAATCGAGTCATTGGCAATTCGCGTCATTACAGCACTACCTACTATAGTACAGGATAAATTCGTACATCGGAAGCGTTGCAGCGTCGTTCAAACAATAATTATAAACTTCCGCTGTCTAGTTGACGAAAAAAAAACTTTAGACCCAATAGATACACATACGTTGTATGCTATATTCTACAGACTGTGAACGCGGTTCGTCGGCTGACAACCGTCACTAAGTCACTTCATATAATATGACGTCAACAGGCGACAATAATTATTATGTGAAGTGGTCGCGGACGAGCTCGTGTCTGACTTATTGTACCTCTATAATTGTACCGCGGTATAATATTATATTGTATCGCGTATATGTACACACGGGTACTTACTGGTAATACACGTTGTACGAAATTATAATAATAATATGTATCGACCGCGGTAGATAATGAAATCAAAAATAATAAAACAACGAAAAAACTTCGCGTGGGCCGTGTGCCTTCGCAGTGATGTCGCCGCCGACGATCGTCAGAGAGGCTGAGGCGGCAGCGGATACGAACAGGCGAAATAATAATAATATTATATGTTATAACAATATTATATTATTATTATATTATAGACGTGCCCGCCACTCGAGCGTGGGGGAAACGGTCACGGCGGCGAGGCGACGGCGGCGATTGCGAATGTTCTAAAAATCGTATTTTGTAGTTAGTTGTTATCTGCAGCGATTCGTTTATAACGATTTTTACACTGCAAGCGTCAAAATGAAATGACGGTGTATTGAGTCGTCGTCGCGACTACGGTACGCTAACAATTTTTTTACTCGAAATTAACCGATGTATGCGTATACCTAATAATAATTGAAATATTATATAATATCAGCAGCCCGGTCGCGACCGATCGGTTTTCCCCGTTTTTTCGATTTTTTTAATTTAATTTTTTTTTGTTTTTACTGATATTATTAATATTATTTTACACGTGTGCGAGTACGAGTCTCGCGGCAGTTTTCAAATTCTGCGAACAGCTGTCCACCGCCTTTCAACTGCAGACATTTATAAACATTACATAATATACACCTAAGTAAGTGTTCTATTGTTTTAAAAAATTCATTGTTAACCTACGTTGCCGAAAAAATGTATTTATTTTCATGTAATATGCCTTACACATTTTATGATGTCTTTAGTTTAGTTTGATATATATATTATATATAATGAATTTATAAATAAACACATTATATTATATTAACGATACTTATACCATATCGGTAATTAATAAGTAGTCAGTATCCACTTTGGTAAAATATTATTCGTTCAATTTTTTAGAAGGCAATAAAATAATAA